>DWPQ01002875.1:0-10117 GCA_018251795.1 Perichares adela | reverse complement strand
CCAGCCAACCCTGGTTTGGTACAGAAAATGTGTGGCAGGTGCAAAATAAAGAAAAAAGAAAAGAGAAATATATACATTATATAGTTTATATAGTTATTATTATCAAAACACAGATTATTTATAAAGTTAACTACTATAGTTCTGATGAATATATCTACGACAAGATACCTTAAAAACATACAGCATCGTACCGTATATTTACAAAGTAATTATGTAACTGAATTAATTTTGTTTTCAAATTCAAATTTATTTAATCATTAAGTTGATATACTTATGCACGTCATATTTTGCTTCTACTCCCGTTTCGAAAAGGTGATTTGTCATTGAGGAGAAGAAACTGTGAAAGATACTGCTCAGCACACCTTTTAAAATCCAAGGTAAAGACATTTTTTTTTACAAGATAATATATTCTATATTTTGATAATGAGTGATGTTTAATTATTTTTACAGCACAATATTAGAACACTTAGGTCATACGTATCGTTATATACTTGTTATTTTAATTTTAGAAACTATAAATCCATAAATAATAAGAGTAAAAGACTTAACACCACATATTAACACCAGCAGCGATTTTAGTCCAGCAAGGTTATAAAGGGGTGAGTTGGATTATAGCCCGTCTCAGTCCCACTTACGGAGTAATAAAACATCTATCTCTGTTTACACTGACCGCTTGACCATTGGCTGATAAAGGGTTCCGAGTGACCCACACATGCGTACACTCTTGTATTTGTGTGTGTAACTTGTGCATGTGTTTCGTATGTGATTGACTCGTATTTATATTTGTTACAGTGTGTGTGAGATTAAGAGTGGGCGGAGAAAAACGGCAATGATTGATCGGCTGTAAGCTTTCGGTCTATTGTGTTTGTACCTAAATGTTCGATTTTGTATTTTTACTGAAGGACGCTGTGCCTTACCATTAATGGAATGGAATGAAATTAATTTTTTAATGTTGCGTACATAAAATTAATTCCATTAATTGTAATGGAATTATTAGTAGAATTAATTAGACTAACGTTGAGTTAATACAATTAATTTAATTAATTATTAGTATTAGTAGGAGAATTAATTTGATTAACGTTGAGTTAGTACAATTAATTCCATTAGTTATTAGTATTAGTAGTAGAATTAATTTGATTAATGTTGAATTAATACAATTAATTCCATTAATTATTAGTAGTAGAATTAATTTTATTAACGTTGAGTTAATAATATTAATTCCATACTTTCTGCTTTTAATAATTCCAAGTGTTTTCCGTGTGTTTAATATTAAGTAATATTTTATTTTATTTATTTTTATTTATTTATTTATTTATAACTTCCACACTATAACTAACTTTACAGGGCTATCCCTAATGCGCTAGTTATACTAAAAATAAATTACAACATATTGAAAAAAAAAAAAACATAAAGACAATCAGATACAAATTAATCAATGACATAATGGAATAAATAATCAATAATCATTAAAACTAGTGAATTAAATAAAAGTAATAACAATAAATAAAATAAAATTCAATAATCCAATAAAAAACAAAAATAAAAATGTCAACAAAACAAAGATAAAAGATTGATTGTATTACTGTCTCATAATTTAAAAAAAGAAAGTGAACAAGAATCATCATTGGAAGTGTTATTAGCGTCCCAATTTGTCTGGCCTGTAAATTATAGAGTAAAATTGAATCGCGTTTTAATGACCCCATCAATGAGCCGCCCGATCCTGATAATGGATTGCCTCGTTAAATTTGTTTGACGACTAAATTGAAGCGGAAACCTTGAAATATTTGATGGCAGGCGTCGCTTCCATCTGCTACTTGGTTTTATTAAATAGACAATATTATTAATAAACGAAATATTAAACACTTTTTTCAATTAAGAAATGGTTATACGCCCACAACTTAGGTTTTTCTATGTTGTCCGTTATGTGACAGCCTTGTATATATAACTAGTTGACCCCGCCAACGTTATTTCGCCATATAAAAGTTGGGGTAAAGAATAGGGGTTGGCGATAGAAAATTGCAAATTGGGAGTTGTATGTTTTTTTGGTGACACATCTTAAAAAAAATATCCATAAAATAAAAGAAATAATGTTGGGCGTGGGTCTCTCTTGTGATTTTGGGGTATAAAAAATACTTTATAACCTATTCTCAGACCTACCGAATGTACGTACAACATTTCTTACTAATCAGTCAACCCGTTTCGGAGGAGTTTGGCAACTAACTCTGTGACACGAGAATATATTATATATATAGAAGATTGAGAGATATAGATATGACAAAATTAAATGTCATGGTCAGAGTACAAATATTTACTTGACATATAAGTTTATCCGCCAGCGAAGACGCAAAATTGAACTCGAAACCCTTCAATTAGCGGACCATAGTCAGTATTACCTGAAGCAGGGTTGTACACTAAATACTATTTACTTAGTTATTCTATGTCATGCTAATTACATGTAGAACATATAGAGTGCTGTATACTGAAATTGATAATATATTTGATATTATTTTATAGTTTATATTTATTTTATAGTTTCAATTATTTTTCTACCTTTGCGTCCGTATTAGGTTAGAAATTATTTTCAATCCACGTATAATTCATTTCATTCATCATCATCACATCACTGCTTACGTATTAGTGAACCATAGCATATACTAAAGCATATTAATTGTCTATTTGCTCGGGTCAATAATAATTCTCGTTAAAACAAGATTATCGTAGCACGAAACCTATGACACACTTGGCTGGCTTAAATAAAATTTGAGCAGCCACTGAACATTCTATACGTACTAGGTATTCTTGTCGCCGTCGACTTTGTAACGCCCTTGCATGTTTTCGGTACTTACGAGTTCACATCGAAAGGAAATTTTAAAGCTATGCATTAAGATTATAATTTGTAGTGTTTGGAAGTAAAAAATATTTTACACCCTCATTCAGTTTCTTGTTATATATTTTACAATATCATAAATCGCTGAGAAAAGCCACAAGCTTTACTGTGTATATACAAGGAAGGCCCTCAACCTCCCTCTTAGGTAATTAGCCTTTTTAATGCGTGTTCGTTTTCACGGTGTTATCGATAAGGCTTTTGAGACTCACGAAAACGAGTGCCTTACAACTTGGCGATATTATTCATAAACAACAGCGATAGTTATTTTTATACAGCCATCTCTCAGTTTTAAAGGAAAATTAATGCAGGTATTGTATTCATTTATTTGTATTAATTTTTAAATTAATGCAGGTATTGCATGTGTATACTCTAAACAACTCGAAGGCATAATAATATGATTCTAGTACGAGGGTGGTAGCCCAGACTAAGAACCGAACACAGATGATAGGAACCTCATTGGGATTAAACTGGGTTTTACAGACTATCGATCGATATGATGTTTTGCAATGAGGGTCCAAAACCAACGTGTGTACAATAACGGAACATAATCGCTGTCCGTTATCTGTATCAAAGTGATTTGCCAACAGGAGAAAAGGTCAGATATTGTAGGTGATTTTTTGTGGTATTGATGCTTCGGCACAATCCTGCCATTCAACTTGGCTCGCCGTTAAATCCCCCGGAGGCCTTTCAATATCTGGCTTCCTGATTTAATATTTAGTATCGTTTGTTGTATCTGTACTGTAACTTGTATCGGGATTGTAACGTACTTTAAGGATATTTGTGACCCCCGGGATTTTGATAATACTGTTGTTGTTTGTTGTGTAAGGTCGAATATTATGTTACGCAGTCGTAACGAGGCATAATATGCTACTTTTTGTATTCTCTGTGCTTAAAAGGTATTATTCGTTTTTATTAACGTCACCAGTCGACGCAGAATCGGCTTAAGCTCATTAGTTAAAGGAAGCCGGCGGCAAGCGGAGCCAGCCGAGTTACGTAATTTTCGCCACAAATGTAAGACATTTTTTTGTCATTCAGCCTAAACTAATTACGCGGCAACCAGCACGGAAGACCCTGTTCCTATTCTTTTTGAAATTTTTCGTAGACTTATCAACTCCTGCATAATTAAAGAGACTAGAGATCGCGTAGCGGTCGAAATTTGACCATAGGTAACACATATATTTTTTAATGTAATCTTGTGACTTCTATTCTCAGATGATAATAATAATAAAACTTTAGTAATGCTATACACATCATACATGATGACAAAATAAAATATATCTTTTAAATAATTTTAAATATTATATCTAAAACAGTATCTCAATTTTACATTCGGTAAATAAAACTAGCCGAAACCTTTTGACAATCGCCATATCTAGACAACTACAAAAATGTTAGTGTCTGTTTGTAATATTATAATAACCGCTGTTTACTTAATGCATACATAAGTATGAGAAAAAAATTAAAAACGGTTACTTAGGTATATATACTTAGGTATGTATACTTAGGTATAACCGTTTTTAAATTTTTTGTCTGCGTTGTCTCTTTATTTGTTCCGGATAATCTCTGGAACGGCTAGATCGATTTTGACGGGACACTCACTGGAAGATAGCTGATTTAATCAGGAATAACTTAGGCTAATTGTTGTCTAAATATCCCGTGGGATTCGGATTTGCGCGAGAAAAACTTTGCGACGCATTGATGTCCACGCGGGCACAGCTAGTGCATATTAAACGTCAAAAAGTTTACGTAGGTATATCGAGTATGCATGTGGGTGCATGTCTTACTGCGTTTTTAGCATTATTATTGAAAAATATTAGCGTTCTGCACTTCTCCGACACAAACTATAAGTAACTATAAGTCATTGGGGTTCAAGGTACTGTCGTCCGTGAGAGACCTTTGGCAATAAATGTACTCTGAGCTTCATTATATATCTCTAAAACACATGCACCAAGATGTATTTACTGCGCTGTATCTATGTCTAAGTACTGAAGTACAATTAACCGTGGAATAATTAAACTTGCTGTAATCCTACACGGTTCTAGTTACATCTCTAAACATTATGGACAATTAATTTGATAGTGACTATTAGAAGAGCTTATTAATCTTACTGTAATTTCGTTGAAAGGCATTATTTGTGCATTGTTATTTTACTTAAATTTCTTTGTTACTAAAATCGTGTATAAATTAGAAAGATGAATAAATTATAAGCAGTAACCTATCAGTGTTCTACCACAAAACGAAAAGTAGAATTAAAACGGGCGAAAAAAAATTTTTTTTGATACATAGAAATTGAAATTAACGGAAATAAGTAAAAAATGGCTTTTATTGGTTATTGGTGTTGTAGTTAATAAAATAAAATTAGTTGTGTACACAATTAGGACGGTACCACTGCATTTTGAAAGCAAATATTCGATGTAAAACTAGAAATTTGTACGGCGGGTCCTACACAGGTGTGACCAAGCACAGTTTCTGTTCCGATTTCTAAAGCAAGCTTCTGCAATTATACTAAACTTTCCGTATATTGCACATTATACCTGATGTTATTGTGTTTATTAATGTATACATGGATCGAAGTTATTCACATATTAAAGTATAATATTTGGGTACATGTTATTAACGTCGATTTAATATAGAAACGATTTCAGCTTGTAAACAAACAGTCCTAAAAAACATTATTATAATTTAGTTAAGAAATAAAATTTACAATTTTATGCATATTCTTAATTTTAGACGGGCACTAAAAATAAAAGAAACGGACTCATTATATTTTTATTCCATGATATACAACGTTGTGTTTAACAAATGGATCATAAAGTTTTAATTATGATACCAAAACACTCTCAATCTAAATCAAAACAAAACCTTGCTAAGGTTCTTATATCTTGCATCTCCAGGGAACAATTTTAATTTGTGGAAATTTATCGTTAAATTAGTGCTAAACACGGCAACTATCTGAATTTATAGGTAATATTCCGGTTTACTGCGTTGGTGCCTGCTAGCTATACCTCTGTTAATTTAAATCCGCAATATGGTGAACCGTATCCTATAGTATTCTATAAGTATCAAAGTAATTCCGAGTGTACGGCAAATGTCCCATTATTGGCCACGGGCCGCATCTAACAATGAGAGGGTTTAAAGTCGTTGTCGATCACTGTAGCCGATTGTGGATTTACAGGTTTCCAGCACCTTTGAGAATATAATGGAGAAGGTGCGTAGCTTTCTTTACAACGAGTTCTTTTACAGAAGTAAGTGATGAGTCATTTCTAATAGACACATCACCATGGAAAATTTCTTGTGCGAGCTGGATTCAAACACAGGCCTTCTCGTACAGGATAACAGTCAGTATTATTGCAAAATGAGTGTGTAATTTGTGGCAGGCGAGAAAACAACAGCTACATATTAATTACAATTGATTACATATTGATTAAAATTGATTGCATTATTGCAGATTTTAAAACTGTGGCTGGGTATTTATTTTGAACATATAATATCGTAGAATGAACCTATTTGCGCACGGATATGGTACGCACGATATATTATATCTTTTTGCAAACTGCAGTTAAGTTGTGGCCACGAACATAGTAACTAGCGCTCAATATCGGCGTATAAAGTATAATACAAAATTTATTTCATTATCTTAAACATTGTGAACTTAAACTCGTGATTTTTTTTAAATAAATGATATTATTAAAATACAGCATATCGAGGTTTAAGAAAATTTAATAAAATGGCTTTCTTTTGCAAGAACCTTGACGAAATCGTGGGCGTTAGCGCAGTATTTTAAATTTATGAACATTAAATATTGCGAAAACGTGTCGTGATTAATGGCTCCGACTTTAAGGCCAATGTTTATGCTTTAACAGCCGCGGGAATTTACCGCTAAATTAGCGCTAAATACGGCAACTATCGGAATTTATGGCAATACCGGTTCACTGCGCTCCGTCCTATCTATTCCGTTTACTTTTAATTTACGATACAATGTTTGCATTGGGCTTTTTACGCGAAAAATTTCCTTAAGTTGTTTATTCTTCGGTGTGATATTCTATTAAAGATACGCGTTTAAATTCACGATTGAAAATTCTGTCGTTTTATTGCTTGCGGTTTAATACCGAGGTTAAATATTGTTGTAGGATAGATAAAGGGAAAGAGAAAACAAATTACAGTTTTATTTTATTTTTAACAATTGACTTTACCACCAAATTAAAAAATAATGGTTATACAGAAACATACATAACGGTAACAAAGGGACCCATTTTCGGCTGAGATCGAATCAGGATTCCGACGTTGCAGGCGAAATATGTAAAAAAAAATCACGTTTGATTCTAGGAGGGGGTGGTTAGCTGAATAAGGAAGCCAGGTATCTATGTAATACGTCTTTTGCGAGTCTCGTCTTAAGCACGTTGGTTTCTTCACGATTATTTCCTTACCGAAACTTGTTATTATTTGATTGTATTTCTATATAGAATTTTTTGGTCCAATATTAAAAACTTCAATATTTCAATCATCATTCATTTTTCGGGTCAGCTATTTTCATTTCTACGTGTAATGCGATAGTCATCAATGTATATTGGGTTCGTGAAGTAGGTACTTTTCCATATTATTGTCAGTGTAACCATACTGTTATTATTCCTGAATTATTTAAATACATTTGGTTTGAAGTTACTTCTACTAGATGTCGAATAATTGGGAATAAGGATGTAAAAACTTTGCAAATATTGCAGTTAGCATCTGTATGCTAACTGCAATATTTGCAAAGTTGATACTGTTATCAGAGAGAAAACAAGCAATGTTTGTTGTATACAGTGAAACGTAAATAGTAAATCTCTTTGAAACTTCAATATAAAACAAAGATAATTGAGTCCTCCCTATTTGTATCAGGTACAAAAAAGTAGATCCTACAGTTGAACTTAAAATGTTTTAGTTCATCGTGAGATTTGTGAATGATCAATGTGAAATAGATTCCTCACCACCGATAAGTTCTGTACATTACTTGGTCGTAGTTATGCAAAAACGTTCCAATCCAATGGTATTTTTTTTTATTTTAACTAGTAAAGGTCAATACTTAAGGTTTTATTGTTGCTTTATATTGTAATCATATAACGATTTGTTTAATTTTGGGTTATTTCCTTTACAATAAAAAATTAGTTGGATAAATGGATTGGAATGTTTTTGCATAACTACTTCCACTTTATTATTGTCATAGTGAACAATAAAGAGTATTCTATTTACCTATTCAATCAATGTAAAATATAAATAAAATTTCTATTTAATAACAGTACAAAATAACCAGCGTCTGTTGCAATATAAACAACAGATTGTTTAATCTTAAAGCTTTTAAAGCGACGAATAATCGCCGAAATTTATTGTAAGCGGTGGTAGGTCACTAATGAGTGGTACATTTGTAGCTACAATTATAACTATAATTCACTATAACTTGTAATAAACTATTGTAAATTCACTATAACTATCACAAGTAGGCATATATATGCCGAATATAATTATCTAGTCTACATTTTAACTTGTGTGATCAATTAACTTCTCTATAATGTATTGCTTTCTGTGACAACTATCTTAATCTAGGATCTATGCAAATGGCCGTAAAATCGTGTATCGTGTAGTAGGTGCAGTGACAGGCGTGACGTCACAGCCCAATTTCAATATGTATAATCTGAGATTGCACACGGCGTTAGGGGACTGCATTGATTGCACTAATTACTAGTAGCTACATACATTTATCGTATCTGATAACAATTACAATTTAAGTTATTGTAAGCTCGTATAACTAGTAGTGAGGCAAACTCGAATCGCTTTGGTAGGAATCATAACATTCAAGATAATTTAAACGAATTTCCATAAACTTGATTGATACAATCCTTTTGTGTATGATTATCTTTACTACCCCGGAAAGGCGTGGCTTTAAGGAATAGTAAAATAAGAACCTTTATTGCTTTCTGGGAAAGGCAATTCAGCGTTGCGCAGGAGAGGTTTGTTAGGATGGATGTTTTAGTTTTGTTGGATGTTTTGTTAGTGATTTCTCTCTACGGTGATTAATTAGTTTTATCTATGATGGATAAAAATAACACCCAAATAATTAAAAGTATTTACTGTAGAAAAAAGTACAGATTGAAAAGCGATTCAATTTAAACACGCTATAGTTTTCTAATAAGGTTACTTGTGTTCATCAAAACTGCATTGTTCGCATAAAACGATGAACATAAGTTCGTCTGCACTCATACTCATACACAATTTTCCGTCTTCGTTACGTTTAATTAATTATTAACCGAGAAACGTAACCCAACAAGTATAACAATACGGTAACTTGGAAGCAGTATGTAGGTATTGTACGTTACGCTTCCGAACCGAGATATAAATGTTAATTTTCAGTCCATTGTGTGAGCTACGATGAGTTTGCGAATGAATTATAAATGAACCTAGATATTACCGCGTATTACGCGCACCAAGTAATAAGCAGTGATGCCCTAGTGGATATAACGTCGCTCGGATGTTCGGAGATCTATTTTTTTTTGCAATCTAAAATTCCTGCTATGGGAAGTATTTTTTTATACGAGTAGATGAATAGTAACCAGCCAGCGCCGTACATGGACGTTCGTGACGTATGTGGTATGACGGGCTTCTTTGTCGGCCAAGAAGTAAGCGGAAGAACCGATCATTTTTGTTGTAAGACGGATATATAAGTTCTTATTTGTAGAAATTAAACGCGTAGTTGACACTTTAATAGGTTAAGCCATCTATCGTTTACAACGATAGTAGACCTAAATGCACGCCCAAAAAGCATGCATAAATGCAAAACGATAGATATATTCGTTATTGCACACTAATTGACATTTTATATACAATTCAATTAATTCAGTGTAAACAATAGGCGGCCGTATCGCTGACACCGAACTCTACCATGCAACAATACAATACAATATGCTTTATTGCGCACACCATAATGAAATAGATACAATGTACACAAGAGGCGGTCTTATCGCTAGCGTAGCGATTTCTACCAGACAACCTAAGGGTGCAGGAAATAGTAAACAAGAAAATGGGCCAAGGGTGCAAGACGACGTACCAAGGAAGGAGATCTGAACAAATATGAATTTTATTCGATACATAATAAGTATCACCTGTGTGTGCCGACCTAATCTTGTTTGATGAAATCCTCGCTCATCGCCTTGGCAAATATTTGTTGGCAATTTTTCACCGTACGTGCGTGCTCGCCAT
>DWPQ01002874.1:0-10117 GCA_018251795.1 Perichares adela | reverse complement strand
AATTAGACGTTAATCAGAAAAAGGCAGAACACGAAGCATGTGTCCGGCGCCAACGGAAGCCGGTCTGGCACGAATAATTCATTGTGCATTACGCGTCACTCATTCATATGGCTTCCACTAGAGGTGGGCCCGCTATTACGATCGTGTATTCAGAACATTGTCCTTTATATTGAACAGGCTCTCCCTTCTTTAATGTACCTGCTATCCTGCCTCTATTGTCGGCAGAAGAAATAAGGTTTTCTGATGAGATTAAAAAAACGCGTAGTATTATTGCATTCAAAGACGTTTGCCATGCAAAGGTTCCAGTAACAGGAAGTGAACATACAAATCATTTAATAAGGAACATTGACAGAACTTGTTATTCTAATAGCACAACTGCTACGCTTTAGATTAGATTAGAACTACCTTGCCACTGCGGTCATGAAAGTATTATCCTTAATAATGCAAAAATAGTACTATAGCGGTACTTCATACAACATCAGTCATGAAATAATCTATTTGTAACATCAAAAAATCATTTCGACTGCTGTGATAAAAGACACATCAGTTATATCGCAGAGAGCGGAATTATTTTATAGACATGATAAGTATAAGTTTACAAACACAAATTGTAGATACAAGTAGTGCATAAAGCAAAATTAGACACAATATTTTAGGAAATTACTGATGAGATGCAAGGAATAAAATAAGGCAATGTAATATATGAAAATGGTTATTGAAAGTTCTGAATGGGCGATGCGGTGCAGTACGGAACATGAACAGGAAGCTCTAATGGTCGTGGCACTTGTCGGGTACTGTTCCACCGGATTCGCGACTCGCCAGGAACTAAACAGTTAACACTATGGACACTAGCCATGTTAGAAATATATTTCATTTGCAGTACACATAGTCATAAGTACACTCGCGATATACAGATCTACCCTTTCAAATACCAAGTAAGCCATCTACGGTCGCAATCAATGCGTCCACTTCCACGTATTTTACAACAAAATTATACACAACGACCTTAAAATCAGAACCAATAAAAAGCTATATTTATTTTCATTATGACGTCATGTCGTATTTATCCTCATTCGAGACAAGCCAGGAAATGTCTTGACGAGATCAAGTTCCAATAGATTCATTGCAGAGTTTAGTTGAATAATAAGAATTATAAGAAACCCAAAATGCAACAGATAAATATTGAAGGTTTTGAATATCAGAAATTCAAGCCTTATAATAATGAAATGCTCCTTTAATAACCTCAAATATGCCATGTTCATCTCACTTTAACAATCTAGGTACCTAAGAAGGTAGGACCGCAGGCATGCACAGGGTTATAACTTATAAGTTGCACGATGCAAGTTGCGGTGAGGCTACTGTCCTGCTACGGTCGCGGACTTTGGACTCGAGTGTTTGTATGCGCATCTCGTTCCCTCTCAAGAGTGCGTCTCACTCGCACCTTCCTCCCGCACCATCATTACCTCACCGCTAGATTTGTGCCGGTACTTTTTGCCGTCAGGAACGACGCTCAGGACTCCGGGTAATTGTTGACCACTAGGAACTTTCCTTAAGTCCGCCATTGACAACTAATCGATCCTTGTGTAGGAATGCCAATTTACGCTAGCAATAAGATTGATGATTAAGGAAAACTCTCCGCTGCAGTATATAATGTTATAGCATACAACGTAATAACAAAATTATAGGTGGACGCACCTTATTATGTTTAGATATTATTATAATCATCATCATCATCACAATCCATAATTGTTTCATTGTTGACTTGGGTCTCTTCTCACAGTCAGAGAGACTGCATATTCTACCAAGCTGGACAAGTGCATCACACCCTTTTCTTCGCAATGTTTTTCTTCACTGAAGCTTATGATAATTGTTTTCTCCTGAATACATATATTCGTATGGATATTTCGAAAATCGACAGCAATGCAATCACTATTAAGAATGAGACTTACGAGTTTTGATATTAACATTTGGTAAAGATTTTTTTTAGAAACATTTGATCCAGTGGTGTAGAGTTATTTGATAATTCAGAGGGGGTAATAATGGATATAGTGCCTTTAGACATGTTACCGGAGACAGGACAAAAGCCTATTTCCCGCACGCATTCATTATATTCTCTCAAACGCCCAAGGCTTCCAATTTCTTTCAAAATCAAAGTCGAGAAAAGTAATCACAATGCTATCATGTTCGAATACAAGATTTAGACATACACTAAGTAATATGTTTATACAAACAATACTAATAGAACTCAACCTGGATTCGTTTTAGTACTTTGCATTCACGTTGAATAAGTATGTATTCAATATTATAATGAGCTTCTTCTTTATGACACTTTGATTCTGAAATCCCTAATTCATTTTCATCCTCTGATTCAGTAAAATATTAGAGCGCACTTGAATATATATTTTTTTAATTTTCCAATAATAAAATTTTTACTCGAGTCATTTTCATTCTGACATTGCGACATAGACAAATGTCCTTATATAAAAAGTTATGATGTGAAACAAAGACATAGGACACCTAAAAGTGGTTTGCCTTGCTTTGACATTTGATGTGTATTAGTTACAAAAATAGTGCGAAGGACTTAGCATTTACAATGCGAACAATTGCGAATCGAAATGAGTTGTGAAACTAGAAGGGAAGTCATGTAGGTACCGCTCCGCCCTGAGAGTAAAATGTCAGCGATCAACTTCACATTCGTTGAGTTACAACAATTCTTTAATAATGCAAGGCCGTATGCAATCGCAAACATTTATCGCGAGATTGAACATCCCATTTATATGATACGAACCCCTTTATCACGATGTGTTATTTTAATAGACAAGGTGAACGTATCTGGCGTTGTACCTAGCTATAATCCTAGTAGATATTGATAGAACATTGGATATCAAATAGAATAAAGTGTCGGAGAACAATATATACCTATTCGTACCTACAATATTATGATCCTTCGCTTTATTATACATAGACCGGCAACGCTCATGTCTTTGTTGCTATAAATGCATGCAGTGACCAATTTAGTGGCTAGTTTACATTTATCAGCTACTAGCTGAACCGGCGTAGGTTCTTCGTACCGCCATGTTTTTTAGTTTTCTGTAATTTTCGCATTCTCACTTTTATGATTTTTTTATTATCTATATAAAATTCTCGTGTCACAGTGTTAGTTGCGAAACTCTTCCGAAACGAGTAGACTGATTATAATGAAGTTTTGTACATAGTTTTAGTTCTAGTATAGCTATAGTTATAGTCATAGTTTTAGTTTTAGTCATAGTTCTAGTTTTGTAGATATATTGGGTAGGTCTGAGAATAGGTTGTAAACTATTTTTCACACCCCTAAGTTATAAGGGGGGTCCACGCCCAACATAACTTTTTTTTATTTTACGAACAAACTTTGTTAATTTTTTTTTTTCATAGATTAAGAAGAATATGAAAAGAATAAGAATTAGCTATAGAAGTTAATTTCAAACCCGTATTTAGTTTAGCAGACTATAAAAATATAGATTTTGAGTAACGAAAGATACAAGGATAAGTTGATAAGAATAGAAGCGTAGTGTAAAAAGCGTGCTATTGATTGAGAAAGTTTTTGTAGGTTAATATTTATTTGGTCGGACGGCGAGTTCGAAGCTCGCTATCGGTAAACTATCAGAGATTACTGAATGATCACCGCCGTTCTCAGAACCGCGGCGACTGAGCTTCTCAAAGGCCGGGCGGAGCCGAGAGAAAAAAATCAATCCCTTTGTTACTAACAACTCAGGTGTACCGAAATAAGATAAAACAACCTGAACACAGTCTGACAGTCAACACTAGCGCGGAGGCGCCGAACCGGCCACATAATTTATCGATATAAATGATGGGCCCCTCGTTTATAATTATGATTTTTATTACGTCGCTCGGTTTGTGTTCATGTTTGGATATTTTTATGCTCCTAAAGGAGCTCGATTTTATTAAATCGGGTGTTTCGTTTCGTATAATAATTTAGGTGTAACAGAGAACAAACATCAATCATCAATCCCATTTGAGCAAGTTTGCGGTGTATTATGCATTATCATGCCAATAGTCAGATATTTATCAGGTAAGATTTACGGTTAGGGTTGTTAACTAGCTGGTATAAGTTCAAGATTTTTAAAGAATTTGGAAGTATGGTCGGATTTTCAAAAATCGAATTTCGACAATTTTGAAGTTCAAAGGTTCAAGGACTTTGTCGCACATACAGAATGCATATACGTGTAAATGTATAAACAAAATTAGTCTATAAATAAATATCTTAGAAACGAATTTTATTATTGTTGTTGAGTTCAAAAGATTTATATCAGATAGTATTCCAAACTTAAAAATCGAATGACTACCTATTTTTAAACTTGAAAGTTACTTAAACTCATTTTATATTTTCCTTATTAGCACATATAATACATAGCGAGACGATTATCTGCGTTATACTATTTCAACGAAATATAAGTAACAGTAATAATAGTAGATTTACGGGAAATATATAAAAAATACGTAACGTATTTCCATTTATATAAACGAAATAATATAGAAAGTTCGATAAAAATCCGGCCCATATAATAAATACACTTAAAACGGGTACAAGAAAAATTATGTGAACGTTTTATAAGGAGCAGCAATCCTCGTTTGAATATACGGAGACGATTATCGGGATGGGCGCGGGGTCCGGGCGGGGTCGCTTCGATTCCGAGAAGCCGGAACGAGCCTGGAGGCTGCGGGCGCCAGTAGGGTTGCCAGATTGGAAGACAATATGTGGTCAACTCAACTTTTTAAATGTCAGAATTTTATTTATTGAAGTGATATTTCTATCAGAGGGTAAATCCATTTGTCACGTAACGCTCTGTTATGAACTACCTGGCTTGCCTTTCTCTTACCCATACGGCAGATCTTTACTGGAATCACAACGTCACAGGTCACAGTCTTTAGCGTGATTCAGAATTCTGTACAGCGCCATCTCTTAAGGATTGCGGTAAACAATTTCAACATTAAATAATTGAACTTAGATTATTTAAGATAACACTTCTGTCGGGCGTCCCGAAACTTTTTTTTATCATCAGGCATTCTGCCTGCAAAAAATACATTATTTGGCGCATTATTCACATACACCTATTACATTTCTCCGTTACGACATATTATTATATCGGTAATTAATTGCTTTTACACTATCAGGAAATACAACAAATTTAAATTGATATTTTATTTACGAGAATGTATTTCTTGAGATTTTTTGTTGTAGCCAAAGTTACGTGAAACGTCGGGAGAAACCAGACAGTTAATCTGGCAACCCTAAGAGCAAGGCGGCAACATCAGACGACGGGATCTCGTTAACTCCGCCGGGAGGTGAAAAACGGACACATGGACGCGCGTCGCGGCGGATGCACTTTGAGTGTACTCAATTAAAAATGAAAACATCATCGGCCGACCCTCGTTTTTCTCCGCTATGATCTCTAGAGATTTTCGTTTTACGCAACCAATATTTATTTTTACCGTCAAACGCTCTAACAACACGCAATTATTGGAAGGTTAATAGTTTCAGTAGTACATGACTAGTGATGTTTACGTACGTTGGTATACATCATTTCACGCTTAACGATGTATGAGCTGTAAACTGCATTCGGTCCTTCGATTTGTTCCTTCGTAGTATGCAAGTGTTCGTTATGCGATTTGCAATTTCTGACTATTACTTGTGAAACTTAAAAAATGTTACTATTAGTTTACGTAACCAATTTTTTTTAGGATTTAAATTTTTAATAATTATTTTACACCAACTTACACATATACTGAATTTGTTTACGTTCATCTACCCAATTTAATCAATGATTATTTATGTTGTGTATAGGTACCTGACGTAGATGACTAAACACTTTAATAAACGAATTGGACATATTTGTCGCTTGTGGATATGGCGTAAATTTATAATCGTTGGATTTCCAAAGCAACAGTAACATCGCAAAATAAGAGGAAAATAGCAGGAATCGAAATTCTATATCAAAATACAAACATATAATACCTATATGTTGCATTTGAAACCGATGGCGCACTCACAAGTGTGATAACTAGCATTTTACTTTAAGCGAATAGCCGACTTTCCACTACTAATTTCTATATGGAATAATAATTGCATTTTTACGCCTAAATGATTCGCGCCGTTATGGGGCTGACTTCTTCGTAGGAGCGACAGAGTCGAGAGTCAAGTTGGGACAGCGACAAAACAACGTAATTTTTTTTTCTACGCAGATCTCCCATGGTGGTGCTGCCGAATCACATAGTAAAACTGTCAGTTTGTAGATCACAGCCTATCCAGAGTATGTTATAGAGAAACAGTGGTGGCGACGCATTGTCGGGTGGCGCGTCGCGCGCCAGTCGCCTCGCCGAAATAACCACACGCGCGCAGTGTTCAATGGGCAGAGCACGAGACGCGCGGGGGCGGCCGTCGGCGCTCGCGCCAAAATTAGACGTAAACAAGACGAGCAACGAGGCGCCGCCGACGAAACTCACTCTGACCACCTATATGACTTACTGGCTTCGTCAGAACCGAGCCAGTTAAATACACAATCGTGGCAACCGTTACAATCCTTAAACTTTGAATCAGACAACGAAGCGTAGTTGAATCAAACATCCAAATGAATCTTCGTCACTTTGACCACCTAGGTGACTTACTGGCTTCGTCAGAACCTAGACAGATAAATATACAAGCGCAGCAACCATTACAATCCTTAAACTTTGAATCATACAACGAAGCGTATTCTGATTACTCTGACAATTATTAGTGTTATTGTTCTGTGGTATCTTTTCAGCTTCTGGATTTCACAAGTTTTTTTTCTGATGGTCATTTTGCTGTTGGACCTTACGGCCTTTACAGCTTCACGCAGATAGATTTCAATCGTCTGGCTACATACTACTCTTTAACATTCTTTGGTTTGTTGCTTATATATTAAGAGATGTGCTGAGGAGTTTCTTTCGCCGTTTCTTCTCCTCGAAACGGTAAAGCTGCAAAATAATCGAATTTATAAAATGCCCAATGCATTAAATAACTTTGAATTCGAAAATAGAACTTATATCTTACCTAAACTAACTTGTTACCTTTAAACCAGAAGGTTATAACGAAAACTATGTCGTTAAACCTCGTTTTTCAATGCGTAAGTGATTGAACTTAACAACTATGGATCTACTTGTTGTAACATCTTCCTCTGCTAACTAGTAAATCTCGAAATCAATTACTAAAACAGGTGATTTTCATAATAACTTACTTGATTCTTACACTTTATTGCAAACCATAGATATTGTGTAATGAAAGCGTGAACCAAACTATCTTGTTTGTTCACAAAACGCTTATTTATATCGTCTTTATAAATAAAACACAATACATACGGTATTTTTCATTAATAGGTCACCGTCATAGATCAGTTCAAAGTAATGAATGGTAAGTATTGAATGAACATGATTAAAATTCAAATGGAAAGACCATTTCCCTATAGAGTAACCTACGTTATGGTCCTCACGCGATAATTCATAAACAAAGGTTTATTAAATCAAATTAAAAGTAATAGTCGATCGTGTTGTCTATGGCCTTGCAGGTCGAGTGAGGGGTCTTAGATTCGATTCTCGTTTGGAGCAGACACTTATGTTATCGATAAATTATTGTTTATAGAAGTGATAGTCTAGTGATTGGCCATTAGTCTCTTATACGGGAGGCTTACCTTCGATTCCTGCATTGATACACTATATAGACAAATCTTGGATATTTAATTACAATTTACATACGAATTAAAAATATATATACTTCGGTATAGATAAACATCGTAGGATACAGGCTTACCTACAAAGTATATAAATAATATTGTCAAAGACATTAGGTCTAATAGTAATTATCATAGTTATTTAGTTAGAAAGTAGTTAGAAAGAAGTCCCGTGACAGCAATAGGACAGCAACGGTTTGTGGTTATATATAACCGACACCTAAGTATCAACCATAACAACAATAAGCGCCAACAATAGCTGGTACCGAGAAACAACCGACAGGCACGAATAACAAAAATAATACCAGTAAGTAGCGCTTATTACCATTCAAGTAGTGTGTGTACATGTTACAGTCGCAGGGGCAAGACGTTTTTTTATGTTAATAACTACCAACCGCCTGATAGTAAGCGGTCACCATCGGCCATGGAGATCCGCGACCTCAAAGACATCACTGACGGGTTGCTGACCAGAAAAGACTGATAGTACCTCCTATTAGTGGCTTCCCAATCGAATCCAAGGTGAAAGATTTTTTAAGTTTTTCTTTTACATATGATATGTTAGTGTTTGACGATCCCATCGGATGGTAAGTGATGTAGCATAGGTGGTAAAGAGCACTAACTTAGTAAAAGCCTATTCACTCTCGCTTTGAATCCTCATATTATAATCAAACAGGAACACCGATGCTGGCAACTTATTCCACACCTTTGCTGTCTTCTTAGACAGACAGGTCTGATAGTGAAGGGTCACAGACACCCATGCATGTCCTTAATATGTAAGGCATAAGACCTTAATATGTAAGGTACAAGGTCTTAATACGTACGGCATAGTACCTCTTTTTCAAAATTCGAGTTTCGGTAGTTGCCAACAATCTTATTGATGAGAACAAGATACAATGAGAATTATCCAGATTTAATTATTTATACAGTTCGTGTTGGTCGGACTACTACCACCAACCCACCATCCTAACAATGTTGCTCAGTTTATTTTATTTCCAGCGACATTTACAAATGATGCGAATGCGTATGTAAGATTTATTTTACAGAGCTGGAATCAGTGATTAATTTATTTCGAAAATGCATATAACTTCAAATAAAGATACGCTGAAGTTTGGCCTTAAATGTAATATTACGTTAGCGATGACGAAATTTTAAAACTATAAAAAGGTATGGGGATAACATAAATGACAGATCGATGACGAATGTCATATGCTTTTGTATAGAGTTATTTTGAATCTGTGAGTGTGAGTGTCCAACATACTAATATAATAATATATGTATTATAATTAGGGAGGAAAGATGAGAGAACCGTACTTATCTTTGTCTAATGCGCGCAAAAAAGAGGAACTGATCGTGTGCCTAATTTGCTTATGTCACTCCTATTTTCTATCCATCCTCCATTTTGTCTATGGCCTCTTATCGTAGTAGAATCATAGACAAAACATAGTGGAATTGATAATCAAGCAAATCAATAGAGTAGTTTGGTTTTTGTAACTACATTTATTACAACTCACAAAAACTATAAAGTCATGTCAAACGTATTATAACAGTTGTTGAAACCATCTTTTTTTACATACCTTCAATTTGTGAGTAGAATACAGTAACGTCAACTATTTGTATTTGCAAATTAAACTCGAATGTCAAGGATATGTTACAATCACGTTCATGAATATTTCAATTTAGTTGTGTTGTTGTTGTGCATGATATTGT
This sequence comes from Perichares adela, assembly GCA_018251795.1. Lineage (NCBI taxonomy): Eukaryota > Metazoa > Arthropoda > Insecta > Lepidoptera > Hesperiidae > Perichares > Perichares adela. The sequence continues at coordinate 668 of DWPQ01002874.1, read as the reverse complement.
TAACTATATTAATGTTACGAGACAGAATACGTGCTACTGATGTTTCGCGATCATTGTCCCTGGTCATCAGTAAGACGCTATGAACACGTTTCCGAGTAAATATATAAAAATCTCGCTTAAGCGATTACTGCATAATAAACTTGCATTATTTTCGGTATTCAAGTTAAGAAGTTTTTTCTAAATTGTTACTGTTTACCTACTAAGACTATATCACCACGTACTGCTGTGATTGTGCCTAAACATTAACTAATTAAACGTAAAGTAACATAATACATACTTAATATGCGAAGTCAAAAGTCAATCCAATATCTGTATCCATGGCAGCTGTACTATAAACTGTGTATTTCGTATTCGCAATACTGTTACAGTCACTTACGTCACCTATAAAATATACGTAATTGGTGAGCTACGAGTCTTGGTTTGTTAAGCTGCAAGAGCCGGCATGACGTTGGCCCTAAGGCGCCTGTCAATGTACACACTTGACCCCTTTTGATCCTACAATTAGGCATGGCGATACTGTACACGCAGTATACGCACATTCTCAGTATATACTCGTGTGCCAGTCCCATCAACAATCCTCTAAGCATGTAATATTTATTTATTTACCATAAACAGTTTACACTTATTACTTATGCTATTTTTACAATATTCATGGTGAGACGATATCG
>DWPQ01002873.1:0-10117 GCA_018251795.1 Perichares adela | reverse complement strand
TTGAATTCTATCACACAAATAGGATGCTATTAGATTTAGAGCCGTATTTTTAATTCCATAATGACTTAGTTTAAGCAATAGAGTATTATGCTCAACACAATCAAATGCTTTAGATAAGTCACAAAAAACACCAATGGCATTTTGTGATGACTCCCAGGCCCCAAAGATATGTTTCAACAGCTTAGCCCCAGCATCAGTTGTATTACGACCTTTAGTAAAGCCATATTGCTCAGGGTGGAGTAGTTGGTTGATGTTAAAATGTTCAAGCATTTGAATTAATAAGATTTTTTCAAAAATCTTACTGAGTGTTGGTAGTATAGAAACCGGTCTATAATTATTAAGATCAGTCTTATCACCAGATTTAAAAAGTGGAATAATTTTGCTGCATTTCATTAGATCTGGGAAAATACCTAAATCTACACATTTATTAAATACTACGGACAAATATGGCGCTATGCCATCTATTATATGATGTATTATTTTCACAGATATATCCCACAAATCACCCGTGTTTTTTGGTTTCAATGATTGAAAAGCTTTTATTATGTCTCTACTAGTTACATGTTTAAATTTAAAAATAACATTGCATTCTCTGACGTTCTCCTTTAATAAGGCAAGTGCTGCGGTCGGAGAAGAAGTAAGAGCAGTGGTTAATGAGATGGGTATATTGCGGAAGTATTCTTCAAAAGCGCTGGCAACGTCTTTATCGGAAACGATTTTATTTTCATTGATTATTAATTCGATATTAATATTAATATGCTTGATAATAATATTACAATTCTGAATCTTAGTGTTTTGCCAGCCCTATCAAGAGAGACGTAGCACTCAATTTGTTTGTACAAATGTGTCAGACAGATTGTAAGTTGCAATTAATCGCGATGCATATTTCGTGCCACGTACATTTATTATATATTGGACTTCGATTTTTTTGAATGGCATCCAATTACGGCGACAATTTTATTCAGTTGTTATGGCTGATATTTTTCTCTGTACAAAGTAATTTTTCAGCGCGTTGAAAACATTTGGATTTTAAATGGTTGTATTTAATATAATAAATAAGCGGAACGAGCTACAGAGTTGGTTATTTCCATATTTTTTCATTTAACATTCATGTTACTATAGTATATAGTAACCCTTGCCTACGAGTTGTGACGTTTCTTAAACTTATTCCCAGGCATGTCACGTATCAACTTTGTGATTTTATTACAGGATTGTACATCAAGCCCTATAAGTCTTTGTATATTACTCAGGCGGTAAGTGAACGTAACATTTGGTTGCGTTGATGAATTCTTCTTGTTTGTCGATTACGTATTTTTTGTTTGTACATGGATATTTTTTATTTATTTATTAATTTAGGTACATGTACGTGGAACTAATGTGAATACACTTATATCTTTCAATTTTAACACAGTCTCTACATTTTAACATAGAATACTTTTTGCTTTTCTAAAAAGCAAATAAAATAAAATTATAATCTGTAATTCTCGTGTCACAGTGTTAGTTGCCAAACTCCTCCGGAACGGCTTGACCAATTTTTATGAAATTTTGTACGTATTCGGTAGGTCTGAGTATAGGTTGTAAACTACTTTTTAAACCCATAATTTAATAGGGGGCTCCATCGCCCAACATTGTTTTTTTTATTTTATGCACAATTTTTTTTTTATGATGTGGTACCAATAAAAAAATACAACCCTAGAATTTTCACCTTGCCATCAAGAACCCCTATTTTTTTACGCCAACTTTTATATAGCGAAACAACGTTGGCGGGTCAGCTACTTAAAAATAAAGTTTAACAGCAGCTACTTTAGCCCACAGTAAGATTGCACTGAGGGTAATGAGGTGTTTTAGGTACCTTCCTTCCTTATGTGGTCCGTCTGTTAATTTGTCAGACATTCACATAGCAAAATAAAAGTAATTTATCAATTTTTGTATTAATAAAAAAAGTCAACGCAATGTTACGTAATAACCGCAACAGATGATGACAACACCCATAAAACCTGTTACTGTAATCACATTAAAAGTGACAAAATAGCGAGATGATCAGATGAGCGACGCGTGCGCTCTACAGGGGGTGGTTTACTCACCGTAGGGTGAATAAAACATCACCATGTATTAATATAGTTGATTAATTGACGGCGTATGTTTAAATTTGTAAAGATTTTTTTTTTAAATATGTAAACTGAACACGTTTTAATTCAGTAATACATAATAATACACACGTGCATACATAATAAACACGTGCGTTTAAACAAAGTATGGATAATAATATATAACTATAATAAGTATTACTTCATGTATTATTAACAAAAAATATAATGGATGTTAAAAAATTATGTCCTAGGGATATCTACGAAATGACGGTTTAGCTGTTGTTAATCTGTTTTAATTGGATAAATGGTCTTTAGGTTAGCAGTTCATCATCATCAATATCACAACCCATGCTTGTACCATTTCTGGTCTCTGTTAATATAATGAAAGGGTTTAAGGATATAGTTCACCAGTCTAGTCAAACTTGAATCAGTCTTCGTGAATACATGAAGGTCGAAATCCGTTTTACGAACCTTAAACGTCTTTTTCAGATGTAATTGAAATGATGTTAAGATCTTTAATCGCATATTTTTACTATATTTTGTTATGTATTTTTATTTCATTAGTAGTTAAGAAACATGACAATCAATTCTATATCAGAATTGTTTTAAAAAGATTTTATTGCGATGTTGAAGATTCTAACACTCCTGTCAATTTATTATAGCAAAGTAACATATCCTCTCTCAATTCTCAATGAACAGGCGGCGAAATCACATACGAATTGTTTTTATGGAAATGAAGGACTTTTTGGGAACTAAAATACTTTTTTAGGGGTTTTTATTAGGTACGATTGTAGCAGTAAGCAATAATAGACTAGTGGTTTTTAACGTTGGTCTCCGGAATGGGAGGTTCTGCGATCGACGGCACGTATTAATAATTTTATGTTATGTGCGTATTAGAAATGAGTTATCACTTGTTTCGAGGAAACCTGCGTACCTGAGAGTTCTTCATAATGTTCTCAAAAGTGTGTGAATTTTGTCAATCCACACTTGGTCAGCATCCCGCTTGCACTATGGCTTTAAACTCTATCGGTGTGAGAGGAGACTCAAGCCCAGCCGTGGGACGACTAATGTTATATATGTATGTTAAGGAGTTGTATTCATGAATTTTGTTCAAACAGGAAAAATTCTAAAATTATAAAGATACATAAGAGACCCTTTAAAGGTCTTGTGTTGTACATCGGTCTTTCCTAACTAGCGCTACTAATATAGTTTACCATAAATCATCCTATAGCTTGTGGATGGTTGGAGCGCTATCTGTAGCTGTAACATACCATAATCTCAAAGCATAAACCCGTTTATGCTTTGAGATTATGGTATTACTATTACGGCCTTTGCTATCGGGCATATCACGGTCCGGGATATATCACAAGACTTGCTAATGAATGGTCCGATCAATGTTCGGTTGATCCCCTTGTTTATTATCCATAATAATTCTTATTCGTGACGTTTATTAAGCTACACATACGAGATATTTACGAGGTTATGTCGATACAAATATAACGATGTTTCCGCATAAATAAATAATTAAGAAAGTTGTGAAATAAGCGCGGCGGCCTCATTTATTATTCTTTATAAGGAAACAAAGGCGAGGGTTAGCCGTAATAAGGCTGCGCCACCTCGCCGGCTTATCTTTATTGCCTCCAACCCACGTAGAATAATAAATCGTTTTCATCAAAAACAAATACTCGACAGTTTTTGTCGGAGTCGAGCGAACGGGCGGGAGGGTGGCAATTTTCCACCCCCATAATACAATATTTTCCGACATTTTCCACGGGAATACAGTTTGGAATCGCTCGCTCGCAACCGGCAGGTTCCTTTAATGTGTATTTTTCGTCCAATCAGGGAACGGCGAGAGTCTCGATATTACCTCAACTGTCACACATAAAGTGGAAAATATGGTCGGCAGATGTGGGGGTCGCGGGTGCGAGGGGAGGGGGCCGGGGGGAAGGAGCTGCTTGGCAGTCGGCGCGCGTACGCGACGCTCCGGCGCGCCGGAAGAAACGCTTCGAACAGGTTTATAGCTTTTCTTTCAGCTCCACTCAGGTACGGGCCGTATCATAACAGGGAATAGCGGCGCGTGATGTGAACCCGTGATAAAATAAATGTCGAGATAGGCGTATGTATTGTACTGTTTATCTTAATAATGGCCGCCCCGAGAAAACTTTCGATTAAACTTCGGCGTTCTTCTTGGTTTTGTTTTTATTGTTATATGAAAAAATAACACTAAATCGATCCATTATATATTTGTAAGTGAGATATATAATAACTAAATTAGTAATGAATTAACTTACATTTTAAAAAGCTTTATGTTATGAATGAAAATAATTAAACATTAATAAATTAATTAATGTAAGAAAACGCTGAATCCTGACACTCAACAATGATCATATTTTATGAAAAGATTAAAAATATATAATCTTATTATAATTATTATATTTTTGTTTTTGAACTTTTTTCTTCACTTCTTATACTTAGTGTATTTGTCGAAAGTGACATAGCATAGTATAAGATATCTCAGCTGCTCGGGTATAAAACTGTAATATTAGGTTATCCCTGAACATTTTCAGTATATAACTCGTTGAATGTTCTAGATGTAAAATGATTATTGAGAGATGAAAGCGCTCGTAGCGAAGTGCTACGCCGCCGTCGCCGCCTCCGCGAGCCGCGGCGCTGCCGGCGGATATAAATCGCGATTCATTTCTCATCGTAACTTTTTGTCGGTTCTTATCTGTTAGACTTCACTTTTCATCATCCGAGGGGATTTGTGTAATGCCTAGTCATTTCTCGGCGTCGAGCGCGGCTTATCGGAGCTTGCTCGCTTGATTGATGAGCGCGCAAAAATAAATGTTCAGTTAAATTATTCGATAAGTTGGAAACGGAAGTTAAACGGGAATTATCTTTGTCCCTTTGCCGAAGATTTCACGGTTGTAGCTGTTATGTCGGGAGTGATTGATCGATCGATTGTAGTTAGTTCCTACTTATGACTATTGCTCGTAGCTTGAAGGTTGTGTAATTTATCGAAACGATCCTTTATTCACCTGTTTGGATAGTGCGTTTAAATTTAAAATATATTTTAACCAAAAGCTTTAAACAAGCACTGACGGATTTAAACTCCGCAGTACTCAGCCCAGCACCAATCAACAAATCAAAGCAACAATCAACAGGAGCTGATATGATATATTAGTATAGGCTGAAGGATAAAAACCTCTTCCACCTCAATCAATAAAAAAAAAAGTTTAGTTAAAAGTATGTATTGATTGTCATTAGGCAACATGATTACCTATTTAAATAACGATCCTTAAATTGCGTGGTCAAGACAAGGAAAATGCGAGGGGAGACAACAGTCCTATAAAATTAGGCATGAAAGCTAATGCCATAATTGAAGGCAATCAGTGCCCCCTCCCATGATTTATATAGCGTAGCCGGTGCTCGAACGTTTGCCTCGCAGTTACATTGTTCCAATATGATGTTTGTATGGACACTGTAGTTATATTAGGCACGGGTATGTTTCCTAATCTTGTTAGTAGTTGAGAAGTTCGCCTTTTGCAATTTATTTCCACTCGTATTGTCCTAATTTATTGTTGGATACGACCGTGTCGCAGCCAACCGTACTCAGGTTGAGCACATAACAGTTGAAATTGTGTTCTAGATTCTTAAATTGCATGCGGGACTGTAGCCGGTCCACTTAAAAAGAGCATTGTGGCTAATCTCCAGCGACACATGTACAAACAAAGTTTAATTGTGAGCGGTGCGGCGCTCGCCGGCCCCGGGCAAAACCGATTACAGTCTTAGCGGCGCTCACCTTCGATTCCTGCACCGACCCACCCCCACCCACACATATTCAATTCCAATCAATCCCACCGCACATATTTATATGTAGACGTCGAGCGCATGTTTTTATTGCGGACTGCATCGAATGACGGCCGCAAACATTGCATCCGCCTCCCTCGCCTCGCTTGCGTCGGAAAAACCTTTTATTTTTAATTTCGATTTTGATTTTTTCCGGGCGCACGGTGTCGTTCTAGTTTTATTTTGTTTCATTTCATAGCGCAGGGTGGGTGCGCGACAGATCGGAATTTCAGATATGTACAATTTAAAATCGTGTAAGTACGGTCAGTGTGCGGCGGCGAGAGCAGGGGCGGGAAGCGCTCGCTCCCGCTAGACTGACGCCTGTCGGTTTGTTTTCTTTGCTTTTTTACGAATTCTATTTTCATTTGATTGCATTTGAATTTCCGCCGCCAATATCCGCTAACTAAACACGATTAATGCGGAGCGGAGATGGACAGGCGGGCGGCGGCTGTGATGTTCTCTTGCCGTTTTGTCGTTTTATATTAGAACCCACCTAATTTATTGCAAATTACGCTACGGGACACCGTCTGCAATATCGAATACAAATCGGATTAGTCTTGTTGAAACACGACGTAAATATTTCAGATTTAACTTAACGCTTAACTTTGTTTCATGTTTATTTACTAGTACTTACTAAGAGTAATTTTATTTATTGAGTATATTTTTTACCTTACTTATCTTTTATCATAACCTCAGCAGTGCACATGCCTATTGATTAGATATTGAATAAAAAAATAGAATAGTGAAGAACATTTATAGGATTTATCGGAGCATCACGTAGCATATAATGTGCCGATTTTAATGAGTTTAAATTTTAATTGTATTACTGGACGAAAGTAACAAAAACTAGAGAAGAATATGATTATCAAAATCAAAAACTAGAGTTGCAGCTTCAATGTAGAGGCTCGCAGCATCGTATTATTATCGATAAGAAGATCGCAAAAGCTTCTTTTCTTGTAATAAAGCTGGTAAAGTACATAATATATACGCTGTAAGTCTCTTGGCAAAGCTTATTGCTTTAATGAAGAAAGTACCGAATAACTGTTTAGTTTTATACCTGCGAACGTTTTGCATCAGAACAACCTGTTGTAAAGAAAGGTTCTATTTATAGGAAACCGAATACAGGTTGCGGTAACTACTTTTATGTCATTTACCATAAGTGTTCATCATCATGCATGGGACAGTCAGTCTCCATTACTAGTGACGAGAATGACGTATATAGAAGAATATGACTCGCTTAATAACTGTCTATGCAAAATATTTAAAATTTAATGGAACATCTTTAACTTACCAGATACTTTGATTACCATTCATAGGTCTAATTCTATATAAATTAAAAATATCGTAGCATAAATCAATGACGACAGATTTAGCAAAAATATCCACCAAATTGATTTAATTATGCAAAATAAATCGTGAATAGCAATATGTTTTTATGATTAGCCATTACGAGGCATTTGCACAACAAACAGCATTGTAATGCGTCGACAAGTCGGGGTATCAGATCGATCACGGCGTCCCGTTATTGGCAAACTTCTCCGCGACACGGCCCTTGATTAAAAGTATGCAAATTTTATTACATCCCCCGGGTGTGGGCCCCCGGGGCAGCTACACTCGATTGGGGTCAACTAACTACTCGTATCTGTAATGTAATTAGTATTAATCTTATTCCTTCAGCTCGTCTCAGCAGTCATAAATACCAATAAGTTTCTAATCAAATCATCTCACTTGAGGCTCAGTGTTCACGGCGAGAGGTGGCTCTGATGAGATTAACGGCTTACTGTAACTATTCTGTAAAACAACTTTATCAATGTAAAGTCAAATTCGAGTCGGTGTTATTGGTATGCAATTAATAGCTGCAATAAAAACTATAAAGTGAGATTCAAAAGTATGCAGTCGATCAACGGATTTAATTAAAAATGTTTTCCAATTCAGATAAAGTCCGAAAGGTTGACACTGATATTTTTTCAGCCTTTTCCTGATATTGTATGTCTGTAAACAAATTTTTATTTATTAAACGAAAAATATACTTGATAAAAAATTTACAGTAACTTTTTTTATCAATATAGCATCTAGTGTCAATTGACGTCCTTTGTTAATTAAACTAGTGAACCCAAAGATTTTAAAAGTGTTTTTTTTTTATAGTAGTGGTTTTAAATACATACGTTTATAATAACACCTTCAGATATAATCTTTAAACGTATAAAAACATCACAATACGCACTTTTTTCCAGTCATGTAAATAAAATGGTAATAAGTATGTTATATGCCATCTAGATATAATAATGGCTCCCTGTTTTACCAAAGCATACCTCCCAATGGTAAAGGTAATAAATAATTCGATACTACGTGCTGGAGTGGGGTTTTGTTTGTGTCAAATTGTAATTTATTGGTTACTCGGTTCGACTTGGATATTACCGAGCCCGCCCAAGCCGCCCCCCCCGCCCGTGTTCAATGAAAATTTTATATTACCGTATCGCTGTTGCGTCATCCGGTTTTTCTTGTCCGTGACCAGCCAAAGTGATCTTTTGATTAAATTAAAGGGATCAAGGGAATTTATAAACTGATTGATTGGTTGACACAGCGCTTTAAACGTATCGCTGGAATTTATATTGACTCTAAGTGATTAAGCGTAAATTTTGCGGGTATAATTTATACAATTCATAAAACATGAGGATTATAAATAGACCGAGAGGAGAGTCTGATCGAGTGATACAAATATTGAATTTAGGATTGTTTTATTTTGCGTTCGATTCCTGACTTCGAAGATTTCGACTATAAGTCGTTGAACTTTGAAATTAATTTGGGATGTAAAGTTTTCCATCCATCCTTGAAAACAATCCCATCTGCGTTGTATCCTGATGAACAAGGGACCGAACTGATGAACTATGGCGTTAGGATCTTCCTACTGGTTGGACCATGTTTATAGTGCTAGAGCGTTTTAACAGTTTGTCGTGACCATTCTCGTTCTAGAATTAAGCGTCAAATGTTTTACATGAATTTTTGGCAGAGTTTTAGAACCAGCAATATTCGATTTCGATCTTTCGATTTAGAATGCCTTTGTTGTTATCGATGTTCTGAGACGGCACTTATCATCAGGTAAACTGTCTGTTAATTTGTTGCCATAATAGGTACATTCCTGTTGATATCTCATACGTAACTATTATTTGTTTTAATAAAACTGGATCTCCATATGACCTGATAAAACGATTAGAATATAGGAAGTGTTTAGTGTGATACAAGTTTTCACAATATAAATAATTGTAGGCCGATATATGAAATTGTAATTCACTGGATTAGTTACATTATTTTAACAATAACAATTACAACTATTGTCTTTATTGTACACAGTCAAAGGTGGACAAAACGTTATAGAAAACTGAGATACAATTAGCGGCACTAATAAAGAAATCTCTTCCAGGTAACCATAGCTTGGAAAAAATAAGAAATTATAAGAACGTCACTTTATTTAAGAACTTTATTTCGATAATAAAGTACATATAACTTATGTTACTATGAATTAACTATTATATTCTGTTTACGACGAACAACTGTTTCGCTTGGCGCAAGACCGAGAGAGGTTCTCGGAGCTGACGGCCAACTTCCAGCAGTGGAGAGGCACGAAAAGAAGACAAAGAAGAAGAATTCGGTTTACATTACATAATGGACCACAGGATCGATTTGTTCTGGACGAGTAAAAATATAGTTAAATTAGTGTCGCGACTTTAACTCACCCCAGCTTTATAAAAATTCCTCCCCTATCGGTAATCGGTGATTGCATTTTCCATGCGTTTTAGTAGCAACATGATGCGAGAGAATGAAACATTGAGTCATGAATGGGGATTGCAGAAATGAGATACTTTTACTAAAGTAGGTACTTTAAAATACACGTATTTGTTGTATGGTTGTTTAATCTTTTTATTTGGTAACTAATGTGAGTAATATTTTTATTTGGTAACTAATGTTACTTTTTTATCTATACTAATATTATAATGAAGAAAGATTCGATTGTTTGTTTGTTTGTTTGTATTGAATAGGCTTCAAACCTACTTGAATAGGCTCCAAACCTACTGGGCCGATTTAAATGAAATTTGGTATAGAGATAGCTTAGAGCCAGAGAAACAACATAGGAGTTTTTAACTTAAAAAAAGGGTGCAAGGGGTTTAAAGAGGGCATGA
>DWPQ01002872.1:0-10120 GCA_018251795.1 Perichares adela | reverse complement strand
ACGACTGCGGTCGCGGCCGGCCGCTGCTGGTCACTGCTGGTCCTTGAAGCGGCGGTAGATGGACTGCACGTACGTGAACACGCACTTCCAGTCCGGCTTGCGCATCGCCACCATGTCGTCCACGTCCAGCAGGGGGTAGATGCCCGCCTTCTCACTGCAACATTCAAGCGATCGTTGCACGTGTGACCGTCCACCACCGATTGGGACACGCGCTCCGAGTCAGCGCTGGGTTCCCGGTGGAGGTCTGCACCGCCCACTTTGAACCTAGAGGTACTCGTTGGCGTTCGTCGGGTCGTTCTCCTCGTTCGGCTCCCCACCCTTCTTCTAGAATGAACCGTGAAACGTTTCGCGTTGCGGTCGTTTCGCAGGAGGTGCCTCGGACGGTCACGCTCGGCGTCGACCGCTCGCCGTCCGATGGAAACGTAAATCCACGTTGGCTCGACATACTATCAAAACTATACAAAGGTTCTCCGGAGATAACTCGATCGACAATCGTCGAGGAATCGAGCCCCCTTCGATAGCCCCAGCGGTACTCACTCGGCAATTTTGAAGGCGAGCGTGAAGTTGTGCCGGCGCCTGTCGGCGGACAGCGCGCCGTAGTCGAACGCGTCCGGCAGGAAGTGGTGCAGCAGCGCGCAGAAGGCCAGCCCGTCCGCCCAGCTCGTCGAGAAGTTCTCCAGCTTCACATTCTACGGCGCACAGACATCGGACTCGTTACTACCGCTGCGCCCTCGGGCCCTCCCCTTCCTACCGGTGGACTGTGGACTGTACGACTACAGTCCACGACTAACCCTCCGATTACACACCGAATGATATGATACAACAATCTAGTTATTATCTATTTAAAAAGTGCGCGATGACGTAATGTTGAGCGATGCCACTTATTTACTTTCAAGACCAAATATTTACTTAAACAATACTCGTGCAATGAGTGTGTCGAACAGGGATCTGCTAGTAGGAGGAGGTGAGAACAGTGTTGTTGTTGCATCGCGGGAAACGAGCTTGGGACGTGTTTGATCTGCCATTGTTGGAGTAAATTCGTCATGATGTATATTAATCTTAGAAATCCCGCGGGATTCGGATTACACGGGAAAAATTGCGACGCATTGATAATCTCTGGAACGTCTCGACCGATTTTGCTATATAAAAGATAGAAAGTCTTCCCTATAGATGTAGCGACGATCAGTTATTCGAAAAATATTCACTACAAATGTTTTATATGGCAAGACAACGTTTGCGGGTACAGCTATTATTATATAGACATATATTAAAGTATATTAACATAGCAATGTTTGTCCATGACGCTAACGCCAGTATGTAGGTACGTCTGGAGCCGTCAATAGCCGCCAATAGCCGCCAATAGCCGGCCACTAGGGACAGCTCTCGGTCATGTTACTTACAGATCGAGCTGAGAGTATCATTTATACTTGTGTAACCTGACGTTCGAGTAAGCAACTTTCAGTAAAATGTACATGAATTTAACGGTGCAATGTTTACAGCGAGGTACCTCGACCTCGTATTTACAATTTAAATATACGAGAGCGAGCCAACCGTCGCCCTTCACGTGGATACAGGGCAGACCACGGCCGTCGTGACGTTCCCAACACAGTCATGCACTGTACGCGTGCTCCCACGTACGTCACGTACACATGTTAGCTAGGTGTTACTTATTATTGACCAAAACATGCTCCGACGTCTCGATCGGATCTGTACTGTTAGTTATTAATATAGGTGTACAAACAACATTCACACGGTTCTCTCCTTAACGTTTCATTTAGAGATCAGATATATAATTAAACGGGTTCGGTGAGTTCCTTTTAGATCGAAGTATGGATGGCGATGATTCTCGTAAATGATTAGGTGTAACGTTTACCAAAGTTATATAATTTGGTTACGCAATGACAGCGATGGATGTATAATGTACCGTAGATACATATATATAAGTATACATATATACATAGGGAAGTAGCAGCCATATAAAGCGGTAACAGAAGCGTGGCGTGCGAGAGTGGCGGCGTGAGCGACATGCCGTGGCCACGCGCGCACGCCGTCCGCACGCCCTCGCGCCCTGTGTACACGCCATTGTACATCTTGTACTGCGACTGTTTGGAATGGTACATTTACAAAATGATACTTGTTCCACGGTCCAAACTTTAACGTGTTTCGATTGGGTATTATAATGACGACCGCAGGAACAAAAACGTATATTTACATACTCCTTTAGTAAAAATAATAATTTCCTTATGAAACAGAGTACGTTTGTTTAAACAACAGTTGTGTAGTTTATTATGATATTTTAGATCTGAAAAGCGTTTTGTCGGATGTGGGTCGTGTGGGGCTTGTGGGGTTTGTGGGGCTTGTGGGGCGAGCGGAGCGTGTGGGGCGTGCGGGCGTGCGAGGCGTGCGGCGCGGTCCGTGTCGAGTGTACCTCGTAGTCCCGGGTCTTGTCGCGACACCACTGCAGCAAGCGCTCTTTAATAGTGACGGCGCTGGCTTGCAGCGCGGGGTCGGTGAACTTGAAGTAAGGCTGCGACGGAGAGCCCGGGCTCTGCGGCGTCTTGGGCGAGCTACAACGAGCCGGACTGTTAGTCGGTGCGCGACGGACCTCATGTTATTTACAAACATATCGATGTTGCGCGCTACGGACCTCGAGGTGACGATGGACATGTGATGTATATGAGATCGGCCGAGAGCTCGCGGAGGCGACGGGCCCGCTCCGTGAGCGCTTGGAGGATCGAATGACGAAGCGACTACTGCGTACGTTACGTTTTGAGTATTTACTGGTTCGTACCTATGCGCTATCGATACTGGCTGCCGAATAAATAAATACGTTGCGTTACCGTTAAATACAAGCAACAGGAGTAGAATGCATGATAGTCATATTTTCATATACTGTAATTTTTTATATAGTATGCCATCTCATCGTGTAGTGTAGGGGGACGGGGGAGCGGCGTGAGCGGGTGGCGGGGGCGGACTCACCTGGGGGGGGTGGTAGAATTCTGTTTCTCGAGTTGGCGGAACTTGGCGAACGGCGACACGGGCTTGGGCGCCGGCCGAGTCATGCTCTCGAGCACTGTCGACACATTACACTTGGTTATTTGCGAACGAGACCGAGTCCCGCGTCCCGCCACGACCTCTCCGACCGGCGACGTACGTTACCTTTAGAATTGTTGATGGTGGTAGTGGTGGTAGTAGTGGATCTCTCGGATGAGTTTCTCCTCACGCTCGATGTCACGGTCGTCACTTCCTCTTCCTCTGCAAACGAAACGGAAGGTGTAACGAGGCGCGTCAGGTCGCAGCGAACGCTTCAAAACAACAGCCAGACAACACGACGGTACTCTGAAGCTATTAGTGAAAATAACACGGTTACGGGCGCGGTGAAATGAAATCGGAGGTTACGAATTACGAGACACATATGTACATCGACGGGGTGGGGGCGGTGGCGGGGGCATGCGGGCGACACAAGCGGCGGGCAGCCCACACACACACGACTCACGCGCGTCTCGCTCGTCTCCCGCTTCTAACTAGTGGAATGTGCGCTACGAGAGCGCCGACACGAGGTCCTCGAACGCGTCGTCCGCGTTGCTCTCGTCCAGGAACTGGAGCTCCGCGACCGTGGGCATGGTGCGGCTCCGGCCCAGGGCGAACGTGTGGTGCTGCCGCGAGCGCTGCGCGTTGGGCGGCGCCGGCTGCCGGCCGCGCGGGGACGTCGGCGACGCCCGCCCGGAGAAGTACGCCTCCACCGTCCGCCGCTTGTCGGGCAGCTCCTCGCGGGCGATGCCGCCTTCGAACATCTTCGGCACCGTCAGCAACATCGAGGTCGTGCGCGCGACCACCTTGCGGGGCGAGGGTTTCGGGGCGAACTCGGCGAGCCGGTGCCACGAGCCGGAGCGGGCCAGCGGCGCGGCGAGGGACTCGCGGGAGGCGGCGAGCGCGGGGCTGCGCGGGGTCGGCGAGGGGCCGTGCGGGGGGGAGGGCGGGGCCGCGAGCCGTACCTGCGTCCGCGCGCCCTCCCGCTTCCCGCGGTCGAGCTTGTCGAGGGCGCCGCGCAGGCTGTCGGCTGCGCCGCGCGTGCGCACGCCCGCGGTGATGGTGGCAGCGCCGCGCACGGGCCCGCGCATCACGCGCGTCTCCACGCTGCCGTGTTCGGTGGCCGCATCTTCGTCGGCGCAGTCTCCGTTCTGATTGACGGGCGGCGCCTTCGCCTTGGACGGGCTGGACGGTGGGGCGCGCGTCGGCGAGGTCGCGTACTCGTACGTGTTCTCGTTGAGGACAACGTCCGGCAGGTAGTCCACCTTGTGCGCCTTCGCCTTCTCGATGTCAGGAGTCTGCTGCAGCGGAACGAACGTCGACGTGACGTTGGCGGGAGTGTAGTCGACGATCGTATACGCCGGGGGCGCGGCTACCGCTGCGGGCTTCCGTTCCGAAGTCTCATGGTATCCGTTCGTCAGGGGCGTTCGACGATTTTTCTCCTTGATTTGTCTCTCGTAGAACTCAATCTGTAATCTTTGAGCGTCCACCTTGGGCGGGAACGGTTCGGGGCTGCGAAGCGGCTTCGAGTCGTCCAATTTCATGACTAGCTCCGGGGCGGCTAACCTCCTCTGGCTAGGAATAGTCTCGATGGGATAGTTCTGAAGTTGCGGCGGCGCGTGAGTCGGAGGCGTGGGCGGGTGGTAACTGTAGGTCCTCGGAGGTGGGGCGCCGTGGGGTTCGACGTTATCATTTTCGAATTTAGACGCGGTGATTCCAACCGATTTTTTCAGGCGATCACTTTCGGACGCCCACGGCACGCTCGGAGCAGGTAGATTGAAGGCGAAAGATTTAGGTTCGGTCGGAAATACGGAGGCGTTCTCTGCCGATGGAGATATCGGGTTACTGGACGAGGGCGGGCTCCAAATGTTTGGGGGAGCCGACGTGGGAGACATAATTTTTTTAGGAGGTTTAAATGCCGACATTGGGGCATGAGAGAATTGATTTACAGGAATCGGTTTCGCAACAAAAGGCTTGATCACCACCGGCTTCGTCGGCGACTGCGGGACGCTCGGAGGCGGCGGGTAACCGAGGGGCGGTACTAAATTTAGTTGGGGATGATTCGTCGAGGGCGGAGCCGTATGCGGTTGCCGGTGGTTGATCGGCGGCGGGTGACCGTTTGAGAGCGAGCGAGTCGCCGGCGGGGGTCCGATGTCGGGCCGAGATAGCTGCCGTGGGGCGTGGGTCTGCGGAGGTGGTCCAACCGGCGGCGTCGGCAATTGCGGCGCGCCTTGAGTTCTCTCCCTTCGTTGGTTTACCCAAGGCGGTTTAACAATTTCCTGAGTAACGTCAGACAAAAACTTTCGCGGCCGCGGCGCCGCACTATCATTTGACGTTTGCCAAAATCGTTTCGCTGAGGATGCGCTGGACGACCTGCTGTGGTCCTCTCGCTCGCGACTTTCGAACGTGTTCTTGATGTTACCGAATCTGTTGCTCCAGTTGGCCTGCACGGTGCCCGAGCCGTGGTCGTTGCTGTCGTTCTTCTGCATGAACGCTAAAAATTTCCTATCGTTTTCAGTCTGCGGCTTGAACTCGGGTACCGTGGGACCGCGTCGAGCGTTTTCATCGTCCGTGTCGCTGTCCATTCGATAAGAGCCGAGAGAACGACCGAAGTCAATGGTGTTCGCACGCTTCATTCGAGCGCGCTTGTTAGCAGTGAACCTATTTAAGGGTTTAGCCGTGTCGTCGGCCGAAGACGGCGCTGCGAAGTTGTAAGTCGGCGGTGGAGGCCTGTAGAGGGACCGCTTGGCCTCGTCAGAGGCCGGCATATTCTGTGATGGGACAGCAGGCCGGTTTACGGGAGTTCGCTTGATCGGTGCCGCTTTCTCCACCTTGACATCGAACTTGGTCGCTATGGCGGCGATACCCCTCCTAGATTCTGAGTGCCAGCGCTCCGCCGCGCCCCGTGACGGCTGCGGCTCCGATTCCACCTGCGGAGCGTCTGCAATCGAATGTCTGAAGAAGTCTGGTTTCCTGGGTGCCGGCGCACGGCGTTCCACGATACGCGCATCCCTGCTCACTCGAGGCGCGACCTCGTAGCTGACCGAGTGAGCCACGGGCGGAGGCTTCTGCCTCGCAGCAACCGCGTCGTGGAAGCTGACCTGGTCATCTACGCTGCCTTTTCTCTCCGGGGTGGACGGTTGCTCCGCGCTGGGGACGGTCGATGCCTCGGACGGTGTTCCGGACGGCGCGAGGGGCTGAAGCGGCGCGACGGACTCCGCAGCGAGGACCAGCTGATCTCGATCTACCATCCGACGAGCTTCCTCGAGCTCCTCGCTGGTGACGCCGACGGTGTGTCGTGCGGCGCGGCTGCGGCGGCGCGGACGACGCTTGCAGCCGTCGAGACGGTCGGCGGCGTCGAGCGCGTCTTCCAGTCGGTCGGCCAGCGCCAGCAGCGCACGCGCCTGCGGATGCGCGGTGGGCGGCGCCAGTGCGTGCCGCAGACGCTGCAGCGAGCGGCGCACGTCGGCCACCACGTCGTGGGACGCGGCGCCCAGGCCGGCCAGCAGGCGCGACCCACCGCCGTGTAGTAGCCCCTGCAGCAGCGGAAGGAGGAGAGACTCACCGCGTTCGCCGCCGTCCTCCGCCTCGCCAACTTCGCCTTCGCCCGCTGCAGCCAGCGCCTCGGTCACCGCGCTCGCGCATGCTAAAATTATTACAATTCAGAATTTTTCATTCATTCAGAACTTTTCATCATTTGGAAGATTTTTATTATGTTTCTATAAATACAGTTGAAAGTAAAGTAAACGTTTGAAATATATTTTAAAGTAGATTTGGATCTCACCTTCTTGTTCAGCCATCAGAGTGCGGATCCGCGCGCGCAGGCGCCGTCTCTGCTCGTAGTCGGTGCACTCGTCCAACTGTAACGTCAATATTAACAACACTTTAGATTTCTTTAACACAGTTCTCAAACAAGCAAAGAATCCGGCTCCATAAGGTTCACATAACAGAAGTGATCTGAACTAGTCGCATGCCATCTTCCTCTCAGTAAAACAAGTCCTGTTATCGACCAACGATCACCACATTTCTCGTCGGCAGGCTCTCGGGCACCGTACACAAGTTATTTCTAAACAACGAGCTCGCTGGCAAAATATAATTCATGATTTTACAATAAAAGTGATTTTATATAGGACAATTATATTAACGGGGCCGGTAGTTGATTGCGTTTGCGAATCATATTGTTATACAACTAACAGGGTTAATTCGACAAGGTATCGATCGCCGCGATGTGGTGTCGTAGTAGCGCTGGTGCGCCGCGACCACCCACCGGAAGTGGTACGACCCGGCCGGAACTATTATTTATTTTACGGTTTTACATTTGGGACAAACTATAGTCATTACTATGTACATACTTCTTTCTCTTTTTTTGTGTTATACTAATGCAATTGATATTGTTACTAATTTTTATCAGCTATTAATAAACTACACTTTCGGGGAAGCTGGTCGTGCATTTGACACGATATACGGTATGGTTATACGTTGATCTTTTGTTTTACGTGGGGAATCCTCATGGATACGTAGTCGCTCGGAGGAGCGACAGGTTATACCGGACTTTTACCGGCTAAACCCCACGGTATTTCCTATCCCACCGTATGGCGGGACCACGGGAATCGCTTTCGCATACATCCGCGAACCCGCCAGTGCCTAGCCGCTTTCACAGCCCCTTCACAACATGGAGCAAGGAGCTCCCCTTCAACCGAAAGACGCGCCGGAAACACCCAAGCGAGCCTTACCCACCTCGGCCCCCCATCCGCAGGACGACGAGGGCATGGGCAAGCCGACACCTGCGAAGCTTTCTACACTTCGCAGGCATTGACCGCCCCCCGCGGCGGATCTGACGTTTGGTTCCGCCACAACACCACCAAACGGCCGCAGAGGGGCAGAGGACAGGGAGAGCGGCAAATGTTTCAACGACACACCTACACTCCTCTCCTCCCGCGACCCCTCCTGGCTGCAGGGGACAGAAAACTCCGTCCCAAGCACCCTTTGACGCATCCATTCGCGACAAGATTGGAATCCATCGGGGGGGATGGTTATACGTTGACCTACAATAACATATAATCATGACGAGTATCATCGTAACCTGTTCAGTGTTGTATGCTGATTCCGTTTGGGATCAATAGGTAGTCAACATTAAAAATATACTTTTCTATAAATTAATATACAATTGCAATATCCTCACAGTTTCTAAACATTGTACACAGTGGTCATACATACGTAATTGTTCGAGTGCTTCGCACTGACCTTGGCCAGGGAGGAAGGTGAGGAACCGATTATAACTACATATTACGATTATATGTTGAATGTGAAAACATCATCACAACCTCGAGTCTCATTGTCGAGGCCTGCTCCCGCTGCTGTCCCACTATCCTTACACAGTGGTCGGCTTTAAGGCCATAGTCCGCGACGCTGGGTAAGTGCGGATTGCGAGATTTCACACAGAACTCGCAGGTATGCGGGTTACCTCACATTGTTTTGTTTACTGAAGCAAGTGATAATTAATTCACAATACGCACATAGCTTTGGAATCCAAATATGTATAAATTTTAATTATCTACATTTAATGTTAAACACTGCAGCAGTACACGAAGAATCTGATATCGTCCGAACGGGTTTGCGCTCCTCGGTACGCACGTCGCACGTCGCACGTAACGACATGTCGCATCCATAAATCTTCGAGTGACTTAGAAACCTGAATTTTATATTAAACCGGCTCCCCTTGTAGATACGACAATGAAATGGAAAGTTAAGCGAGCGCCTTTGTTTGTGTCGTAGCGATTTTCCAAACCGAGTCTTGAGGTCCTAAGAAATTGTAACATATTTGATTCTAGCTGACTCCCATAAGTGTAGCGACGATCGTTTATATGAACGCCTGTATACGTGTCCTCACATAGCAAGTCACTTATTTATCATTGTAATCGTTTTGCTATGTAAATAATTTTGAACTATTACCAGTTTTCCCATATGAATGAAGAATTATTCCGTGGTAAAATGTAGCATATGTTCATCACGGATAATTTCGTCTTCTAATGGTAAAATTTTTTTTTTAATCGGTCTAGTGATACGGCGCCTATACAATACAAAGAAACAAACAAACAAATCTTTGCCCTTTATAATATTAGTTATAGAAGTATAGACATCACCGGGACCAATCAATCGACTCTATACGTTTGTACCCAAGAAATTGATTGCGATTGACGAGATCTGTGTATGTGTATTCATTCACATATTATATTGTTCGAGCATGTTAGGAGACTATGACTGACGTATTTACAGTTAGTCCGAAAGTGAGAGCGCGGCGGCCTTCGCTCAACTTTCTTTGACACTTGTGAAGCTTCCGTGACGGTCCGGTCCCGGCCGTCGCTCGGCGATGGTATCCATGACTCATCAGTCATTTCAGCGCCAACATCGTCAGCAATGAGTCATATATCACTTCTATCTCTCTATTAATCACGCAATGTATTGTTGTTGCCTCGCAACTTTAAATTTTTTAGCAACGTATCTTCTACGCTGACGGAGCCACAGTAGAATTAATAATTGTGTGATCAACATCCCGCTACGACTCTAAACAATCATGGACCGTATGTTTACTGTATAATTGTAATAACAAGTACTAAATGGACTCTAGTGTTAACTTTTGTCTATCGTCACTATACCACTTTTAAGTTTTAAATGATAAAATAAGTTGAGAAATTCGGTATGTATTTGTCATAGTGTAAATGCAGCAACTCACGAGTTTGTTCAGCACACGTTCGTCCCAGCACTGGTCGAGGTCGAACTCCTCCACGCGGCGACTGCTCACCTTCCCGCCGCTGATTTGCACCGTCTCCTTGTCAACAGAACGGGCACATTGTAATCGTACGTATGTACTGAGCAACTCATCTTATGTTACCGAAGGTACTGGAGATGTTTCCTTCCTTTAGTTTACTAATCGATTTACTTTTAATATTAAACGGTTTTATTTAGCTTGCTCTGTTTTTTTATTTATTTGGGTCAAACCTAGTGATTGAAACTTAACCCTCTTCCTGTAGTCCGATTGATCTGAAATTTTGTACACACCTTTGGTTTTGATGACAATACAATTAAATAT
>DWPQ01002871.1:0-10122 GCA_018251795.1 Perichares adela | reverse complement strand
ATTATACGATTTGAAACTTATATCGTCAGAAAGTGAAAAAAACGTACTGTTAGATTATACGATTTGAAACTTATATCGTCAGAAAGTGAAAAAAACGTACTGTTAGATTATACGATTTGAAACTTATATCACACTTATACTTATACTTACACTAAACATTTTAAATGCAACGGTTACGGTTACTCATGATTTTTATGTCGATATTTCTACGTAACTAAGTACTCTTCGATTATTGACTGTGGTTATCTTTTCAGCGAGTACATAGAGCTGTCGCGAGCGCGCGCCACGCTACAGGAGGCGGTCGAACGGCGCGGGCTGCCCGCGTTTACGGACATCCCGGCGGCGTTGCGGTGCGCCCGCGCAGTGTTACGTGGTGCACGCACGCATCCTCGGCATTCGCTCGGACATACTATCCTGCGATTGAAACGCGCGTACGATGCAGCGGGCGGACGCGCAGGTCGTCTTACGAGGGTACGCGCTCTGGAGGCGTTGAAGGACGCAACCCGCGCGCCCTCTAGCCTAGCGGAGAGATGTCTACCGCACCTGGACTCGATTGACTTTGAAACGTTCTGCGCGGCCGTCGCTGAATTGGCCACCGATGCAGGTACGATTTAGTTTTTTTTTGTTTTTGTGTCTAGTTTTTTTTTTACATATATAATCTTTATTGACCACAATCAAATATTACGGTACAAATGATTAGCTTAATGATGTGTTTAACTAAGGCTCCAAAATAAATGTTTATTTATCTTTACTATATATTCTTTCTCTTTACGAAGTCGTAGTTGGGTATATAAGGTTAAAACTAATTGAGATACGATATAACAATTAAATAACATAATTATAGAAAAAAAGTGCTGCTTAAAAACGTAACAGTGATCGCCGAATTGATGAAGAACCGAGTCGTATTTAAAGATAATGATCCAAAATGTAATTAACATAATAATAAAGCGATAATGTTTAATGCGTTACAGTAGTCGTATATGAATGTAGTAGAAAAAACACATGGTTTTGTTACTGAAAGTAATTATGATAGATATATTTAGACATGATGTAATTAGTGATTGTTGTGCAGGAAAAATGCATCGACTTTTATTGTGTGGGTATGGAACAATATTATAATGATTTGCAATTAAAATTTATTCGATTGTAATTAAGTATATAAATGTAATTAAATAATAAAGCGTGATAATGTAGTATTTAAAACAATTCGGTACGGAATGCGGTGATATGACGAATAAATTAAAGTAGTCAATCAATCATTTATTTTTAATTTTATAACCGTTATAATGATACGCAGTTTATTGCATAGATTCAATTACGATTTTAATAGTCATATCTTGAGAGGTTGCTTGTCATAGTTAAATTTGTATTTGCATAGTCGGTATAACTTGATATAAATAGGCTTTGGTTTTGTGGAAGGAAACGATCTTGAGGATATGTTAAGTTCAGAGTATTCTAAAACACATTTTTTTATGGAACTCGTTCAGTATCCAGAGATTAGACGCATGTCAAGGAATTTGTAAGGAGATTAATAAGGATGTATGATGTGAAATGTGAATGATAGGGCTTGAAGCGCTCTTAATCTGACACCTTTAGATAGTACGTGATTGATCGAATTACGCAACTTCGCGTCAGTAGTATGGTTGATGGCTGGTGGTAATATTTATTCAACTCTTCCATTCTTCGGACTCGTTAAAGTTATGTCGTTGGATCCGGTTGTTGTCTATATATTGTTATCAGATAACCGTTTAATCCATGTCTAAAGTCTTAGGGCATAAGAATCTTTTTATTCTTTATATACGCCTACTTTGCATTTCTCACCGTCACCCAGGTTAGGCCGGTAGAGAATGCCACTTGGCATTAAGTGCGCCCATTATAACCCTTAGTTTAATGTTCAATAAATATATTTGTTTTAAATCTACCTATGCTAGCCACTAAACCCTTCACCAATCGGCAGTGGAGCAGCGTTGTGTAGAATGCTTCAGACACTTGCAAGAACAACGAAACATTGAAGTAGGCAACGTATGCGTTGAAGAACTTATAGATGTTCCTCCTTCTTTAGTTCTGCGCTCACTGCTGGGCTTCGTCATGGTCCCGATCTGTCCTTTCGTTGATTAACTGCCATTTTCCGCGGTCAAATGCACAGTGTTTAATAGATGTTAATAGTATAGTAAAATATTGAGTGGTGTTGGGCAGAGGGGTGGGCGTCACGGGGGGCGGAGGGCGCGGCGGCGCACGGCGTGGCGGCGCGCGTGCGTCGTGCGTTCCGCTCGCTGAGACACTTGCTCTCGCCGAACTGCCCCGGTGCGTGCGCGCACGGAACGCTTCGCTTCACTTGTTTCGATCCATACCAGTGTTTTTCAACCATTTTTTATGTCTCTACCCCCGTAGGAAAGAAAAATATCGCAACCCACCGACCTTTCACTTTTTATTAACATAATTGTTTACCAGGAGGTATAATCCTTTTTCTTAATATTTTCTTAGTAAATATTATTTTTAAACGTTATTGATTTTTTTACTGAGGTAGATTTTTCGACCTCTCGCGACCTCTTTAAAGAAGCTTTACAACCCCTCAAGGGGTCGCGACCTACACGTTGAAAAACACTGATCTATACCATCATACTATTTCACATTCTGTTTTGTTGTTCATTACTTTTGTATAATACACCGTTTAAGTTCTAATGAATGTAAAAATGGTAAATATGTGTTCTTCAAAAATCATTTCATGTCATGCTCATGGGGACGGGGTAACTGTTTGAAAATGAATACAAGAATATCCGGTGTTCCTATCTGATTATAATGTGGGTGTATTCGAATCAATAGTGAATGGACATTCTAAATTGGTGCACTTTACCATTCAAGACTACATCGTTATTTATCTTCAGATGGAATCGTAACGTTTAGCTCATATTTAAATAATTATTATTATTTCCTAAATTAAAATTTGGCAGGATTTCAAACCGTTAATAATCAATTTTATTTGGTCAATGATTTTAACTTTGAATCGATTGATTGAACTATCTATACGTTTTTTACGTAAAGGTGTTTTGTTAAGATAATTCCTGTGTGTATTTGTTATGAATCAATCAAAATTTCGTGTCACATTGTTGGGCAACAATAACAATCTATGACTAAGGTCATTAAGTAAACAGTGAGTAGTCATTTGTTTGTAAATTCCAATTTAGATATTCGGTTTAAATTTATCACACTGAGCCTAGTATAATGACTTTATTCGAACATAAATCTAACGACAGAATCTGAGGACGCATAATGAATTTAACTTCCACTTCTATCATCAATCATTGACTTGTGTGTTTATTAGTTTATCTGTTTTTATCTCGCCTATCACGAAGATAGCATTATCAGCATCAGTCAGTCACTTGTAGTTAAAGCTGTAAACACCGCTTCTGTTATGAGACTCATTCTGTCACGTTCCATGAAAGATCTCATTTGAGACTCAATTAGTATGGAGTGGTTTTTGCGTAATACGTTTATTTACTTGTCGTTTTCATAATTACGTTTTGTCGCACTAATATTGTTCTTGTTATTGTTTTGTTCCGTGCATGCGTTTATTATACACTGAACTAGAAGAAGAATCTCAGCAAAAGAATCTCAGTATAGTGACACTTGCACTAATACTGAGATTCTTCCTTCATGTTAAATTTTTTTACTCATATGAGATTCAAATGTACTTATATGAGATTCAAAAATTGTTTCATGTTCAACTATATATAATATTTGTAGTGATATTCTGTATAAGAATTACACGTTCCATTTAGAATTATGTATATTGTAATATGTGGGTAAGCGACGTCCAACCGACATAAATAGACAAATTTAAACTGCAGGAGAATTTACTAGTTAGGAATTTCTAACTATGAATAAGTTGTAAATGTTGTAACAACTAAAGACTCTGATTGATTACAATTGAAAATTTTCGCCATAACTAAGTAGGTAGGTACTCTTTCGAAACTTTAGGAGCAACGTGTAGTGAAACGACAAGATCGAGATACAGACTGTTTATTCTTTATAAGAGGGTACATTCGGAAACTACAAATCAAACCTACCTTATTACAACAAATAAGTATGCTACATCTCTCCCTTAACAAAAATAAAATATGTGATGCAATACTTCAGTTACAATTAACAATTAAAGTTTTATATATATTATTCTTATTTGTATATAATACTTATAAACCTCCACCCTTAAACACTATATATTATTAAATAACTGACACTTATTTATTAAATGTGTAGAACAGAAAATCAATTTTTTTTAAACAATGATGCAAGTTTTTCTCGAGCCCTACTCGCAGCTAACCTTGGAAGTGCCTCATCCGACCCCTCAGGGGACACGCTTAGTGAGCAGGGTGAGTCAGTGTCAACACCCAACTCCCTCTCATCTATCCCCAGCTCCTCCGCTTCATCATACTCGCTACAACATTCCTCACCATTCTCTTTCTCGTTCAGAAAAACAGAAGGTGATCTAGAATCGTCACTACAGCACTCTGCCCTCATAATGTGCCTGCGGTTGCGTCTGTATTTCCTACCCATTTCATCCGTTAGGAAATAAGAGCGTGGCTGCGGTGCAGGTGCTTGCACACGCATGCGCCTCCTGTTTTTACCTTCGGAATCAGCTACAATAACGTGTTCGCCTACCTTTAAATTTGATAAATTAGTTGCACGTAAATCGTAGTACTGTTTATTACGATCACGATTACGAATTATATTTGCAAAATCTTGACTGTTGTCCCGTTCCGCTTGCAGTTTTTTAATATTAATTGGCAATCGGGTATTTAACCTTCGGCCCATTAACAGCTGAGCGGGGGAACTTATACCGTCTCGCGGAGTTGATCTCAAGTTCAACAAACCTAAATAATAATCATAACCTGAACTCACAGATTTTTTAATGATATTTTTCACCGTCTGCACCGCTCGCTCGCTCAGGCCGTTCGATTGAGCATAATTTGGCGAACTTGTCGTATGTATAAAACCCCAGTTCATACAAAACTCTTTAAACTCTTTTGAGGAATACGTCGGGCCATTGTCAGAAACCAGTTCTATCGGAATTCCGTGCCTCGCAAACTGATCTTTCATCGCAGATATTACAACCCTGGAACTTATACTGGACAACGGGTTAACTTCTATAAAATTCGAAAAATAGTCGACTAAAATTAAAAAGTATTTTTTGCGAAACATAAATATGTCCGACCCGACTTTCCTCCAGGGTAAATCAGGAACAGCATGGGATATCATAGGTTCCCTGGGCGGCATCGCGGCATGTTCGGCGCACACGGCGCACGCACGCACTACTCGCTCCACGTCGCGTGACATGCCGCCCCAGAACATGACGTCCCGTGCACGTCGCTTGCAGCGGTCTATGCCCAGATGGCCTTCGTGTACGCGTCTTAACATTTCTTCTCTCAACTTACGTGGTATAAAAACTAAATTATCCTTGAACAAGATACCGTCTACGTATTCAAATGACTGCCTGTACGACCAGTGAGACCGAACTATTTCATCAGTATCGCACTTGTACTGTGGCCATCTTGACAAATCTTTATTGTTTTTTCCAATGTAAGGTCGTCCGTTCTTAACAACCTGTCCCGGACGGCGCCGTCGGCTACTCCACATACAATGCGATCTCGTATTAACCCTTCTTCAAGATGCTCAAACTCACAATGTTGACACAACAGTCGCAACGCCGTTACATACGTATCCACATTTTCACCAAATTCTTGGTTACGGGTGAAAAAACGAAATCGAGCCATTGTTGTGTTTTGTTTTGATCCAAAATGTGTGTTAAATTTTTTTACAAGTACGTCGATGTCGTCTTGATTTTCATCTTTGAGGAACTTGAAAGTGGAATATATATCATAGCCGTCTGGACCGATGAGATTGATGAGGAGACTAGCCTGTACTTCCTTCGTTTCTTTTCCCACACCCGAAGCCTTTAAAAACACGCAGAATTGCTTGTACCATTTGCGCCACGCATCAGCCCGGCACGCCGGCCCACCTTCCAACACTAACTCCGCTGGAGGCCGCGCGTGTTCCATATTTCACTCGAATATGTATATTATTATGGTGTGATAACACTAGCGAAACGGACACAGTGAACCCGCAATTACTTTAAAATACCATTTAAATAACTACACCGCTGTCACCATGTAGTGAAACGACAAGATCGAGATACAGACTGTTTATTCTTTATAAGAGGGTACATTCGGAAACTACAAATCAAACCTACCTTATTACAACAAATAAGTATGCTACACAACGTATAACAGTCATTAATTTGTATTATCACACAAAATTGTGATCAATTGATTTTAATGCAAAAGATATACATATTTAGGTAACAAGAATAACATTTTCACTTTACGAGATTTTTACTTTAGAATTTTCAATGTATATTTTTAACCTAAATAATAAAAACACTTAATAAACTGTATATATAGATTTCTTTCAAAATAATGAATCCCAAAATGCAATGAATCCAATTAGTAAACTGTAAATTATTGTTTTTAGAATACCAGGCACGCAGTGGTAACGAGAGTATAGTAGCGAGCGTCGCGCCGAGAGCGGACGCACAGCCGGAGCGTGCGGCGGACGGCGCCGCGCCGCCCACCAACGGACTCCACGTGCACAACGCGAGACTACGCGCATACGGGAGGAAACTCGGACTGTTTATACCCAAGGTAAGGAATAAACTTGCGTGAATTTGAAATTTGAAATTGAAATATACTATATACTAGCTGATCTCGCAAACGATGTTTTTGCTATAAAATATCCTATGTTCCTTCTCAGGCTCTATACTATCTCTATGCCAAATTTAATTAAAATCGGTCCAGTAGTTTCGGAGCCTATTCGATACAAATAAACAAACAATTAAATCTTTCCTCTTTATAATATTAGTATAGATTTAGTACACTAGCATTTAAATTAATGTATTCTTAGCTAAGTTAATAGTAATAAGAGTTATCAGCCTTCCTTACCTGATCTCCAACTATCACTTGGGAAGGTTCATCTTCATCCACCGATCTTCTCGGCTGGCGACTCGGCTGAAAACATACTAGCACATCACACATCTCTTCAACCTCATTTAAACCTAGTACTAGCCTCATTGCGTATCTCTTTTGGCAGCCGTAATCGTCGATTTTTAAAACCCATTTGCACATAATCACCGACTTTTAATATAGATTTGCACTCAATCATCGATTTCAAATATCGATTTGCACATATTCATCGATTTTTAATTTCGCTTTGCACTTAATCATCGATTTCAAATATAGACTTGCACATATTCATCGATTTTTTATCTCGACTTCCACACAAGTATAGATTTTTAATATAAATTTGCACATAATCATCGATTTTTGATAACGAATTGCAGATATGTAATAGACACCAAAATTTGACGTTCACTCACAATTATGAGAACAAACAGACGCAAAGACGCTCCTTGGAAAGTGCTGTCATACATTTTAGAATCGAAACCGTTGAATGTTAGAATAAAGCGTGTTGTTCAAACAAACTCGCTTCGGCCGTGTATGATACCAGAGTTTGGTAACCAGTATCATACGAAGAAAAAATGATCGTCGTAGGATACTGGTATCCAAGTGGTAGGATTTATTCTTTTTCTGATACCATTCATCATGTTTGGTAACCGAACAAACGAAGCCATGATGAACGTGATTGATATATCCCCATAGGTATCAATACCCTTCCAGGTTAAAAGGTTCTTAGCAAATATTGGACGTTCAGTACGACTCACAAATATTTACTTACCGAGGGCTCCCCGGGGTGAAGTCCGAGGGCACGGGGTTCTGGGGCCAAGAAGAGGAATACCATGAAGGCGACCCCGCCCATCACCATGGCAGGCCAAACGAACGAGAGCGCCCAGTCTTTCTCTACGTATTCTGCCGCCATCACTGTGCCTGAAGACAGAAGCATTATTTTAAATACATTTTATACTTTAGAATAGAACGTATTTGTGCAAGCGACATAAATATCATCCGAACCTTGTACTTATGTATAGTTTTTTTTGAATATTTATTTTATATATAACCCCGTTGTCAATGGCATTTATAATATTTTGTGAAAATTTCAATGTCAGTAAGACAAAACAAAAAAAAAAATTCTTTTTTTCGCACACTTCTGTCTCGGATTCTTTGTGTTACAAAAGATATCGACACACAAAATGAAACAGCACAAACACTCATGATCCGAAAAGCAATCTGTTACATTAATATTTGCCAGAGCCAGGAATCGAACCTGAGACCGCAGACAGCGTATTCATAAAACAACCAACCTTACCCAATATATTCCCAAGCGAAGTATGAGAGTTCCATAGTCCAAAGATAAGTCCTTTCTTGCTGTTCCCGAACCACTTGCCAACTATCGCCACGGTACCCGGCCAGCCCGTTGTCTGAGCTATACCTGCTCCCGCCTAAGACAGAGGAATAGCTATGAAGCATGGCTTTCTACCGCCCTTTAAAGGGCACAGTATTCCTTGCGCGTTTAGTGCAGACGAATTTACAAAGAGCTCTAGCTAATCGTAATTTGCTATAAAACTATAGATAGACTATGGTAAAATTTCCAGATTTCACAGACCTCCAAGAACATTACAGAGTAACTTATGGCTTCCTATCACTATATTTTCTTTCACTAAAACCAGTGATATCTATTGTTCTTAACTAGTTCCAAATTCCAAATTATAAAAGAAACGAGAAGAAAGCCCGGCTTCGCTCGGGTAAATTGTGGTATTTTCGGCATCATGTGTGTAATCCAGACAAAGTAGAATACTATAGCAACAAAAACACTTAGCACAGATGACATGGCTTATGGTAATCACTACTCAAGATGTCATCCAGTTTCAGTGACGTTTCGTTATATTGGTCAATATGGTGACTACGATTTTCTGTCAGCACCATTAGAATTTAACAAAATAATCGATTTAAACGAATTATGCGGATATATGTTGTCGACTCGAAAGTTTTATTTTTTTATGTTTTATTAATTAGATAAGATTGTGATCGAATCTACTGTACCCCGGCACGAAATTATTAATATAGATTATTTGTTTATTATTTTACATTATTTATTAGAAAATCATTTATTTTAGCAATAGCGATAATTATATTTTTCTCATAATACAATACAATACAAATACTCTATAATGCACACCAAGATTAAAATAAAAATACATCAACAATAGTTATTACATGCGTTTGGTGATTACAAAAGGCGATTAATTAAGAGGTATTCGATACGAAATTATATCGCTTATCCTATAGTTATAAACAAAATAAAGCAATAATATACTTAAACTGAGGGCCTTAAACTTTCTCTGTGTGAGACGAGACCCGTGCCCAGCATTGGACAATTATGTGTTAAACTTTTATTGCACGCTAGTCCGAAACGAAATTGATTTATTTTTAAATCATTTCAATGATTGAAATTCGCGAAGTTGTTCCAACTGTCAAATATTAAAGTTCCTCATAAAGTTTACGGTAAAATTCCTTCCCATTCACAGCGCGTTTGGTTGCACGAGTAATATCTCATGCAAGTGTCAGAACTCAGTATGTTCTGCAAACAATATTCAAAGTTGGTATCGAACATCGCGTGCGAGTTAATGAATTCATTTGGAATTTCATTTCCAGATGCATTGTTTTGTTGCATTTAGTTTTATTTAAATGATGAAATAGTGCTAGTGTTTTGTCTAGGGACCGAGTGTTTTGCTTCGGTATCCATCCATTTTGTATTTTAGTTTTAAAATGATGTTTTGCAATATGAAATATAAAATACATATTGCGAGTCGAGTTAAGAAGTTAGTGAATATAAATGTAAGTATTTATATAACAAATTTATTTATTTATAATATTATTTATGAATATTAATATAAGTTTGTAAATATAATAAAGAAATTAACAAGTTAGTGAATACATAAGAAATCTGTAGTGAAATGGAGTATCTACCACTGCATATCGATCTCACAGTTCTGGGTTCTACTCTGTTTTTAATTAGTTTGTGATGTCATGACTATAGAGCAGTGATAGCCTGGCGGTTGAACGTTGGTTTCCCGAACGGGAGGTCGTGCGTTCGATCCTTGGCGCGCACCAA
>DWPQ01002870.1:0-10123 GCA_018251795.1 Perichares adela | reverse complement strand
TACAATGTTTAAATATAATATTATGTTTGTTAGATTATTGTGTGTTATGTGTACAATAAAGATAATTTGAATTTGAAAGTAATATTTATAAACACAAAAACTGTCTTAGCTACAAACTTAAGTTTATGATAAATCAAAGTACCCTCTAAGGGTCCCAGCCTATGATTAAAAAAGTTCTTGGAGAGCAATGGGGCATTCATATTGCCAGGAACTTCGTGATACCTTTGGGTTTATGGATATCTATGAGGGTTGTTGACCACTTACTACAACTAAGGCATTTAACTACTAGGCAACTGACACATTTGGCTATCATATATTTCAGATAAAATATTCTTGTACAAACAAACCTTTTTGTTGATGGATTCCTGTTTGTTACAAATATACTAGTAACAAATATAATCCCAGCAATGTATATTAAAACAGAAAAAATAATCCTGTAGTCTTGAACACTTCTAATGAGGCTTATACAACCCATGGACCAGTCATAACATAGCCATTGTGGCCAAATAAGCAGAAGCATGTTCAAGAAATATATGTAGCTGTATGTTGCCATCTGAAAAAAAAAAACTAAAGTATTGGTACAGTAAGAGCAGTGACAGCTTAGCGGTTGAACGTCGGTCTCCCGAATGGAAGGTCGTGCGATCGATCCCGGCGGCTCGCACCAATAAATTTCTAAATTATGAGCGTATTAGAAATTAATTATCACTTGCTTTTCAGTGAAGGAAAATATCGTGAGGTTCCTGCACACCTGAGAGTTCATAATGTTCTTGAAGGTATGTGAAGTCTGCCAACCAGCACTTGGCAATGTGGTAGACTATGGCCTAAAACCCTCTCAGTGTGAGAGGAGACACGAGCCCAGCAGTGGGACAATTATGGGTTGTGATGATGACGATGAAAGTATTGGTATGTTCACAATTAGCAGCTTCCTGCAACAGAAATACATTTCAGAGCACTGAAATTAATAATAAAGGAAGAATGAAATGGAAACGATTACCTTAACAAATGTATCATCAGTAAATGCAGTTGGATTATCCGTAGGTTTGAAGACAGGTTTTGTTCCTCCCATAATCATCCATCTCCCATAAAGTAGGCCAGTTGCACCAATTATAAAACAGATGATTCTGACAATAGAATTTTTTCCCAGACGTAATTTTCCCTTTTTCTTTATTTCTAAATTAGCTATCAATTCATATATAATGCAGAATCCCTGAAAGCATTCTGAATTTAATAAATATTTAATATGTTTTTAAGAATTAATTAAATAATTAGATGGTCATCTATTGGTAAGTAACTACCACCAAACATGGACAGTAATATTAAAAGATACACTGTTAAATTGTTGTATTTAATGCATATTTTATTGAAAAACCTTAGTAATTCAATTATTTTTATACCAGATAGTAAATAGAAGCAACTTAACCCAAACATAACAATATTAATTAATTTATTAGTAAGAAAAAACATCATGCTGTATTATATCTGCTAATATGAAATAAAGCTTGTTGTACACACCAGTACAGTTATGCCATTCTCCTTAAACAACATAGAACATCCAGCAAGCAGTATGGCAATGAGTGTATAAAGGTATTTATATCTTGTATTGTCCATATCCAGAGTGCTCTCGTAGAAGAGAAAGCTTGAAAAAAATGTTGCAGCAGCCAACATATCTGCTCTCCCTACAACTCCGCAAACAACTTCTGTGTGTACAGGATGTACTCCAAACAGGAGAGCCGTGGAATAGGCAATGTCAATAGAGTATTTTGTTTTTGGAAGAAACTTCATTCTGTTTAACATCATTTCAACTGATTGCCAAACAAGTAAGCAACAGAGACTGTGACAAGCCAGGTTTGTGGTTTTAAATTGAGATGCTTTGAGATTCCTATAGTTGAATAAGTAGTTGAGCCTGTACACACAAATTACATATTAGTCACAAACAATGATATTTATTGCACTTTGAGAACAAAAGATACTCAATTAATTTAAATATTTTTATTAGGTTAAAATATTCAAAAATGGAATTATAATGAAAAGTTATTCTGTGATATAAATTATATGCACGCAAACAACCATTTTTTAATTACAAAAAGAAAGTGTTTATAATTTCGTTTTCAGAATGCAATATTTTGATATTAAATACCATTTTATTTAGAATAAAAAAACAAATTAGTTTTTTACCTGTATGTCAATATTGTGAGAGGCCGGTAGGATTTGTGACTTAGGTCACTCGTTATATTTGTTCCCCAAAAATCATGATAAAATGGCTCCAACCAGGAGTCCGAAGTCACATCTGGGTTTTTAACAACGGCTTCAGAATCATCAAAAACAAAATCTCTATTTAATGTGAACAAAAACGGAACTATAGACATGGAAATTATACTCATAGCTTTGTGATAATATATTGAAATCATCATTGTTATTTGTTTTATATACTGCGATAAATCAGTATATTGTACCCAAGGTGGATACACTGTAGTCAATATAATGCAATTATACAGCAAATTTACTAATTTCTGATTTCACTGTTCACTGATCACAAAAACAGAAATATGTGGTAAATGTAAACACTGCACTGTGTGTGTCACTGTGCCGCGCAATTGCGCTAACTCAGACAACTCAGTATAATCTGTGCTCAGTTGTGTCATTACGTACACAGTACACTGTGCTGGATGTCCTCATTTGAATCAAATCTTTTGTGGCCCAACGGCACTGATTTGAATGTACTTGTGTCTTCGTGCGATTACCTGAATCTTTATTTTCATTTTTTATGCTGCATTAACAAAGGTTTGAAAAAATATATATTTTTATACATATATGATATTTTTAATGTCTATACCTATATCAAAAACAAAATTGATCTTTTAATTTTAGTATCTTACCGATATGATTATTTGGAATGTATGCGGACATGCGAGAACGTATGCGTTCTAATTTTATCTGAAAAGACGAACGAATAATATAACTGAATGTACCGAGTTGCACTTTAGTTACTGAATTTCGTCAGTCATTTATTTATTTATAGTTTAATTTAAAAATTACATATTAAAGACACAGCGAAGTCGTAAGAAATCTAATATTCAAGATTCCCCTGGTTCAACAACAGCATCGATTTTTTACACATGGTATTGAACGGCTGTTTTGGCCGAACATGATACGAATTACTTACATGACGCCACCCGTTGCTCCTTTTTTATATCCATCATTCAGACCTTATTCGTCGTCAATATCTAAGATTCTGTTCCGTTCGGTCTAACATAATTTTTTTTTCACGTTTCCCGAATTTACAGATCGGCACCGAAAATATAATCCGTGAATCTCACGAGACAAGACGTTATACTGTATATAAAATGTATATTTTATTCTTATTCCCATTACTTTCCTTATGTCTTCTTTACCAAATTCAATCGGTTATAGTTTTTTCCTGCTTTTATTACTTGTCTTTGGCTTAGCGCGACTGCGCAAATGCCACAAAAAAGAGATACTCTTTTTAGGTAAGGATATAACATAATTAAACACTCGTATTTTAGTAAAATTTAATGCGACATAGACGTTACAGTAAAGTTGGTACCGAGGGGTTGTAGGGTGTGTTTGATATCGAGCGCGGTCCGCGGATCCCTCAAGGCGGCTGCGGCGTGCGCTAATTGCAGTGCACACTCCGGGGGCGCCGAAGTGGGTAGTGTCGTACACTCGCGTTCCAGAGCACTGCCCACACACGTGAGCAGTTCTGAGAACCCTAAAGATATTGCTGCACGTCTGAGACGATTTAGCTCCTGCAAAAACATTTTACTGTTACATCTGTGGCTACACATAACTTTTTTTTTATATAATTATGTAATATATTTGTAAGGGTATTACTTTTTTTTTTTTGATGATATTATAGATGCGTTGCCAGCTAATAAAAATTAGCGACAAAAACTCAATGCAATGTTATGTTCTATGTTCAGAAAATGCAGTTCATTATGAGATTACAATGTGATTAATAAACTGGTTGGCGTTTTAAATAGTTAGATACTAACTTTGTATAAATGTTGGGTTTTGTCTGGTAATTTCCTCGCGTGTCGTAGAACTTTCTGGACGTCAGCGAGCAAGGCATGCGGGCGAGCCCACGCGCACCCTGAACCACCACCGCTGTACGACCGCCATGACCGAATGGGAAACGTTTCCGCTAGACATAAAATAAGCAATAATAATATCTATACTGATATTATTAACAAGATTTCATTGCTTGTGTTTCATATTGACATCTTAATTTAAGGTTCTTACCAGAACTATTATTTTCGTCAGCCGGGCCTAATTGGTCTAGGGACCCTAACCAAGGTGCAGCCGATTGGCCTGGCCTTAGAATACTGAGTAGAAGGCAGGAACGCCGCGCCCTGGATGCTTCACACCACGCCGCTAGAGTACCCCACCAGTCGGTGCCGATAAGAACAATTGCCGCCATTCCTTCTACCTAAAATATTCGTTCGTTCGTTCAGAAATCGTGCTATATTATTGAATAAGACCATCGACATTATTTTCGTTTGGCAAAAAAAAGGTAAATTAATTATCCAAATATCTTATTTAGAAAATGTCAAAAAAAAAAATTAACCTTCATAGCTCCATGCAACAATACACAGAAGTTCGGTATTTTGCTTGGATCTGACATGTCTTCTTCATTTGTTGATCCATCTGTACTAGAACCTTCCTATAACAATGTATATTTTTTATTATTTATTTACTTAATTTAAAGTATGTGGTGTGTTAAAATAACGCAATTCAAATAATAATTGCAATTTTATACCTTAGTAGGCGTTTTGGATCCATAATTTTCCCTATTTCCGGAATTAGATCCTGTCTGGGCTTGAGGTATAACTAAATGCTTGCTTATTGCAATTGAAGTACCTGTAAAAATGTTCCTTTTATATTAAAAAAATCTTTATTTCTCTATTGGTGAAAATCAGATTTAGACAATCGATAAAAATGTTCAATTGTCCATCTATTCGGCTCGACCTATAGAAAATATCATAATAAAAAAACAAATAGTCTTGTATAAATTATAAATGCATTAAAATTATAATTCTAATATTTTTTAAAAAGGAACCATATACTTGCATAGCATAGAACACAGTAGATAGAGTAAGCCACTGTCTAATGATGTATCATAGAAGCCATCTCCACAAAAAAAGAAGTATAATATACATACAACAAAAATTTACAGATAAGTACATTAAACATAGTAAACTATTCTCAACTTACACACACTAACATAATTATGTGCAAAGTAATTATTCACTGTCTCTTGCGAAAACAAATATTAATATCAAACTCAAATTGCAGAGTTAACAAAGTTCCTACCAAGTTCCGACTGGTTCAGGAAACCGACAACTTGTATTAGTGGTGCGAGGTTGTAAGAAGTAACGAGTCCGTCGTGTGCAGTGGGCTGCGGGGCGGGGAACAGCTGCACACGGGCCTCCAGCTGCCCACACTTGAGCGAGCACCAGTACTCCTGGTACTGCTGTTCACATAGCCGGGTCATTGCTGCCACTACCTGGAATGTTCACTACTGCTACAACGTATTACCGACATAGTCGCATAGGAAGAGGGAATTAGTCATGCCTGAGCAGCTTTAGGGTTTCACATAGATACTTTTTTGGTATCTGCAGGTATAGTAAAGCAAATGGATCCATTTATTTAATTACCTACTTAAAACTCATCTGGCGCGAACAAGTTCCGGACTCTCACATAAATACGTCGCTTTAACAGTCTACAGTACAGTAGCATATTAACAACTTCTGGTTGGAAATGGATATCTAACTACAAGTTAAAGCTTAGGGATAAATCAACAATTTAGGATTTTTTATGTTATTTTTACATGATTAACAACCTTTTTTCTGATCGACATTTTGCCTTTGGCCCTAGTATGCCATGTTTGGGTGCTTATTTTGTAGTACTTACACCAGGAACTGTTAATTGGTCCGGACAATAGATGGCGCCTCTTGTTATGGTTCCAGTGGGATTGTTCGGTGTTGTACAGGCTAAATCTACAATTTTCTGGTATAGAGGCATAGCTGTAAAGAAAATAAATTGAAATAAAATTAATTATACCTCTTGTGTTGCAGATCACCATGTGACACCACTATTTACCCTCCAGTAGCTTTTTTTACTGCATAATTTAGTACTTGACTACAATTTCACCTGAATTATAAAGGTTTTTATGTATATGACAAATGATGAGACAGACCTTATGTTAAGCTGTCACTACCACCTGCGGGCTACCATGGCAGCAAAGGCTTATCTGAGGTAATATAGGATAGAAGTAAACAGTAGACCTAACCATGTTGTAATGATGGATCATGGGGTGAGACTACAAGAAGAATATGTATCCGAGCTGGGTATGAGGGAGGCAGTGGCAGCCCTTGCATGATACGATTTCTGCCTATAGATCCTACTCCACAGCTACCATCTGTTATCTGAAAATATAATTAAAAGACTTTGAAAACAAATCAACAGTTATGTATTAGGCAACATCTAAATATGACAGTGGAAAATTATTTAAAAGGTATTGTTTTCACTTGAGACTCATAAACTATTATGGTATTTTGGGAATAATATGGCTGTATTTTCATAATAGCCAAGTGGCTAAAACCTTGTTTTCCAGATGGAGCCTATATTTGAACTTATTTTTAACTGGCTTGGAAAACTGTGGGGTTCAAAATCTCTATAATGTTTTCCAACTTGTGTGAAAAGTATCAAATTAGAATTTATTGCATTTTTGCCCTAAACCAACTCAATGTGATTAAAGAGTAAAGCAAGGTAAAAAATAAATTCAAATAAATTTATTTATGTTGGTATCACTGATACACTTATGCACATCAATTTTTTGCTTCTACTACCATCTACTAATTTTGAGTTTGTAAGGAATTAAGAGTTATGTTTGTTTAACAACTTTCTTGATAATTTTCCCTAAGTACCGATAATAGTGTGTCAAGGAATATGGAAAAAAAATTACCAGTATAATTTGTACAGGAGTTTGATATCCATAGCCCCATTCATTCAATACAAGTTGGTTGACTCCAAGTAGGGCTGTTTCTAAGCAAGTCTTGTCTCCTTCTTCCAATAAGGGTAGCTTTGCTCTGATTGTATCAAAATCCCTGGTAAATGATACAGCCACTAAAACACAGGCAATTCTTGATTATCAGCTGTTATAAACATGAAATGTAAAAGCACAAATCATATGGTATAGTATGTTCCAGACTTCACTTTACTTTCAGTTAATTTGTATCTACTATCACAATTAAAAGGCGTATAAGAGGTTTGGAACCCCATTGTTTACCTAGGAGTTTTAAACTTAGTCCTAAGACAAGTGAGTAAATCAATTTTGAGGTCGTGAGAAGTTATTCAATTATCTAAGCTGTAATCACAAGCAATTCATAAGTTATACTCATGTACATTGATTGTTTCATATAATTTATAAGGTCACCTTCGTATGTGGAAGAGAAGGAAACTAAAGCAACATGCTCTAATTTAGCATGAAGACTTAGGTAATCCAAGAACGCATTTATAGCTGCAGAAGCTATACTGAATCTCGTATGATTGCTTTCTACAGTACTGTCGGAAGCCGGTACTGGACGGGACATAGACAGAGAAGTATCCAATAAAATAACTGTAGGCATTTTAGCACACTTCCTGATAACCAAGTAAGTAAAAAATTAACTCTGAAGGAATATTATTAAACTATACAAATCTGCACAACTTTTAAACAATGTTTTGAACATTTGGTTGATTCGACATTTTGTTTTGACAGGAACGCGAATCGCGATGTTTTGACATTTAAGATAGATAAGCTATTACATGTAAGTACAGACTAATAATATGTCTACAGGAAAAATCAGCTGGGCGACAAAGATTAAGCCAGTTTTTTTTGTATCTCGTACATAAGCTTCTATGTTATAATATTTATTATTATCTTATTCTTGTTATTGAAATTAATTTTAACTTGCAAAATTTTAGTCCTATTCTCTAGTTATAATGTTCTTTTCACATGTGCGTCGTCGCGTTGTGTTGGAATTTGGTCATGATCATCATGGAGCACTAAGAGCACCATTTCTAAAAAAAAATAATACGATTTACTTTTCGTATTTAACGATATCAACAGAAATATGTAATTTATTAAAACTTATTATTATTATTATTTATTAAGTAGTCACTCTATATAAGATAATAATTTAATTATATATATTTTACTTCAATTTAGAGATCACATTAACTAGGACGTGGCGGTATAGATTTGCTATTTCCACAATAATATATTTTAAATATTTTTAATATGCAGAGCAAAATTGAAAATAACACTATATTAGAAGACAGAGACGCTCAGAGTGATTACACGTACAATTTTTTTGATATTCCATGGGATGATCGATCACAGAAGAGCAAGATATGTATTATCGGACTATTAAGTGCAATATTCATTGCTATTGTGGCCCTAATTACCCATAACCTAATTGTATTCTATACAGGATTCGAAAGCGGCCAGCTTCGTAATAACGGCGAAATAACCTGCAATGTAATCAAAGTGGATAAATATCGTTATGCCGCTAGAATCCATTCTGTAACGACACAGGAATTAATATGCATAGGTGCCCTGATTACTACTAGTTCCGTCCTAGCCAGTGCAGTATGTTTGAAGTCTGGTCCTGTTCGTCTTTATTTAGGAAGCCTTACTAAGTATGTTTACTGATCATACAAGATCTTTATGTGGCACGAAACAAAGTTGTCATGTCTATTTTGCATGTTAACAGCCAGTTACCAAATAAAAAGGGGTTTACAATTTTCTTCTGTGCTAGTTACGTGTTGGTGTCGTCCCTGGTTGTTGATATGAATATGCAGTGCTGGTTATTACCATGATGTCGATATATTCTAAATGTTAGTGATATATGCATGCTATGCTCAGTGATAACACTTTGTGCAATAAAAATACACGTACCTAATTAAAAGTAACATATCAATATAGATGTTGATATTCATAAAAACTCGTAATTGTAATACCTACTATTTAGCTTTTACGTTAAGACAGGTTAAGGCCATAGTTCCCACACAAGTCCCGTGAGGTTTGGTAGACTTCACATAACTCCGAAAACATTAAGGAGAACTCTGGGGTATGCAAGTGTCGATAGCTATGTAAGTAGATACAAGGTTTTTCTTCAGCGAAACAAGTCATTAGAAATTGATATCATCCATGCATCCATCAGCCCTTTAAGGTCCACTATTGGATATAGACCTCCCCTAACTTGCGTCACACTGACCTGTCCTGAAATTATATCAATTTATAACGATCACGTAATAAACAAAAATACTAGAGCGTTGAAAATTCGAATGCAAGCCCTCCCGGAGATCAACGTTCATACCTCTAAGATATCTATGCTTAATGCTTAATGATTTTGATTAAAACATACCAATTAAATTTTTCAGTCATCGCTGCAAAAAGGGATACTCAGTTGAAGCTATAGAGGTGATTCATCATGACGGTGTTGTTACCAGAAACCTAGTTCGGATTATAACTAAAGAAAACATGATAGACTGCGGCAACGTCGTGCGACTTGGTCTAAAAATGAATAAAAAACGTCCAGCATTCATTATAGGGAGACCTTTTCGTGGTGGACGGAGCTTGTCGTTCCAATCGGCAACCATAGCCCCTATAAATCACTGTACACAGAATATGGGATCATCGATTGATAATTTAAATAAAGACAGTTTAATTTGCGTCAAGTACCGTACCAAATGTCCCGTGCGGGCCGGCGATCTATTAGTGCAAAAGGATCGCTTGATTGGATTAGCTTCGACGAGTGCTCATAGGGGAGAGAATAATGATATGGCATATTTCGCTAATTTATCTCTGATACAAGATGAACTCAAAGAGCTGGACCACGATGTGGAATTTGATTTATTATAACCCACATTTAGGGATTGTAAATTGATTATTCGAAAACTGTCTTCATTTTCATTTCATTTCACACTGCGCCTAAAATGTTAATTATAAAATGGCTTAGGATTTTTTTTATTTATTGATTACTAGTTGACCCGGCAAACTTCGTACCGCCCTCTGATAGGAATGAAGGAACTGATTAGGAATGGTTTGTAAGGTAAA
>DWPQ01002869.1:0-10125 GCA_018251795.1 Perichares adela | reverse complement strand
AAAAACACAAATTTCATCATTGCTATTTAATCATTTCAGGAAATTAAAAATGAACCCCGACAAAAACTACGCGTTCCATAACCCGGCGCTGTCCCCTGATGAAGAGCTGTCTCGACGAGGGTTCTCCATGTACCAGGGGACCGATGACGACGTCGAGAGCGGCAGGGGGACGGAACGGTAACGTCCGAGATCCAGTATTACTCAGATCCTGCGTCTTATGAAAAATCAGTCAGTGCTTTGGTGATATTGAAACCGATGCACGGCAATTATCACTGGCTCAGGACATCTTACGGATGCATGATCCTCCGAGGACGCATTAAATGTTTCCAGCCCTGGGCAAAGATTGTATTGGTGGTTATTGAGCACAGATAAAGCTACAATCAAAGTAAATTTATGAAATAAATACCGCCGCTTTTTCGTTTCATCCAATTTCAAATCACGACGATGCTAAAGAAGTTGCACTTCAAGATAAACTATAATTTACATAATTTAAAGAACATACGATGTATCGTGAATATGATTTACATTAACCAATAATTCTTCCAGACAGACGGGTGGGCAGTTCATAGAAGAACTGGCGCGGGAGATCGATAGGAGAGAAAATAAGCATTCCACTGCGCCCCCGTTCCTTCTGCAGAGCATCGAAGACAACAAGAGGAAGTCCAGAGTTCTCGCAAATCCTATAGCGAACAACCACGGGCGGGCTAGCGAAACTAATCCCAACTTTATCTACTAACCCTTAAGTGCAAAAATGGTTTATATTCGAGCCTCGAGCAAAAACACTTATAGGATTTTTAATCATGCAATTCGTTTCACTTAACTATTGCTATTGTCTTTGGTTTAGGAACAGAGGACGCAAATGTCTCTAAACCATCGACAATGGTGTTTTATTTATTCCCTGTTCGTAACTGCTGGACTTTTATTGTCTTGAGTATTTTCATAAATTAGCGGAACGATTGTATGATATCTAATTTGACAAAACAAACCATAACGCAAGCTGTGAGTGAAAGTGCAATAAGTTTATTTTTCACTGATTTTCTGTTTAGAAAACTGTGTTGAAAAATAGTTATTTAATTATGAATAAACTAAATAATAAATGACAATATTGAAGTTGTATTTATACTGTAAAATTTTCAACCCCGTTATAGAAGACAACTCAGTAGCTCCGTTAATTTTTGAATGCCGGGGAGTCCCGAGTTCCCGGTCGCGAAAAACATTTGTGACAGAAAATATTTGTTCTCGGGTTTTTTTGTAATATTTCGTTTTTGTATGTTCATGGCAGTAGTGTAGTGTGGCAATGTAAGCGTTGATTTGCGATAGTTAACATTTTTCATAGCAATGATAACCTAGTCGTTAGAACATAGCTCTTACGCATCAGCGAACTAAGTTTAAATCTTGCAAGCAATTAGAAAATTAAAAAATCAATTACTTCGGTGAAGGTGAAAGGTGAAACCAGTCAGGATACCGGAGTCTTTAGTAAACTTCTCAAAGTGTGAAGTCTGCAAATTCCCACATGTCAAGTCTGATGGCATTTGACCTTAAACCTTGTGAATGTTAGAGGAGAACCGAACTATTCTGAGTGGTAGTCATTTGATATTTACTACCTTAACTAAAAGGAAATGTAGAAGCATAATTATAACAAGAGAAATAAAAGACTTTATCAATACGTATGATTTATGAAAAATTAACATAACGTAACAAAATAATTTAAAACACCTTAACATGAAAGCTAACTAAAATTATTATCGTATTGCACAATAAATAGCTAAGTACCTAATCTAATATTTTAACCTAGGAAACATCAAAGGTCCGAAATAATTTTGTTAAACTTTTAGCCCTTACCGTACTAAATAACTGCATATTCTTAGTAAGTAACAAGTCTGTGTTTGATTCGTCTCACATAGGGTCTCGCTCCTACGCGATAACTGGACGTATTTCTTTTCCTACATCTCCCCGATCTACATCTAGATTTCATTCCTCTCGTTAAATTGTTGTTATTCCCTGAATTCAATCTTACCTTGCTTCTGCCTTTAGAAGTGCCATATCTCAGATATTTATCATGTTCGTCGTCATTCAGCTTATTTCCATTTTTATTAGCTTCGTGTGCATCTAAAATATCCTGAATACTCTTGTAGGCATCCGTATCTTCCAATTTTTTAGCGCTACGTAAACTGATGTATGGACTAAAATCACTAATTCCATCTTCTGGTAATCCAATTTTCTGCTGTTTCTCCAAACGTTTCAAGTAATTATAAGTTTCTGGATCGCTGCTTTCGCTTATAGGTTTTGAGTCGACACCAATAAACTTAGTACCTGAGAACGTAGTTTTATCAGGTTGGAGAATATTTTTAGCGAATAGTTTGGCATATCGATCTCCAAATGCGTAAGGATATAGTTGCTGCTCTGATTGTGCTATGTCGTCGTCGGTCAGCAGCCGTTCCCGTTTGTCTGAAGCCCTTACTTGTGGTTTCGGTAGGTCAAGAGTGAAGGTAATGGTCGGAGGCAACGTTATTCCGTACAGGTCCTTATCCGATGTCTTTCCGTAAACCTGCTCGAATACTTTGAAATCATCTGTCCAAAATTGCTTAATACCTGCAAACGCAAACTTTTTATATATATATTTTTTAAATATGCTTCACAGGTAAACTTACATAAGTACCTATTGTTTAAGATTGTGTTATAACCACGGGAGACGATTATGTTATTACTACCGCTCATCTGTATCCGCTGAATCCATAAGACTAGAGACACGGCGGATCCGATACTGGCTAAATGGTGATAGTGTTCGATCCAAAACAAAATATAATATTTAATTCCTATCACAGTACATTAATATTTATGTGAGCATCTAGATATCACGGTTGGTCAGAACAGTGATGTAAGTTTAAGTACTTGTGTCAAAGTGCGCCACTGCTCT
Source organism: Perichares adela (assembly GCA_018251795.1). NCBI lineage: Eukaryota > Metazoa > Arthropoda > Insecta > Lepidoptera > Hesperiidae > Perichares > Perichares adela. The sequence goes on along the minus strand of DWPQ01002869.1, from coordinate 7,208 downwards.
CGTGAGATCTACGTGTCAAGTGTTAGCACATACCTATTATTCCAAGGATAACACAGGAACTAGTAAAACTCAAAGATCACACTAGTAACTGGCTCTACAACACCATAAACAAAACACGGTAAAATCACGCTTTAGAGTAGCAGTAGGCAGAGACACACGTAAATAAACAAACGGAAGTACCGTCAGGATTATCATGGGTGTGTTTAGTCATACTCTATCTGCGTTTTCATTTAAAAGATATTATTAAAGCCTTAAATACCTACAAGTTTTCAAGAAGGAATTCAACCAAGTGCCAATATCAACGAAATCTTATGAAATCATATAAACCGTCGATTGATGTATTTCGAATTTATGTTGATAAAGTCGTAATGAGCAGGATGAAGCGGTAAACTGATACCCGTATCTAGAAAGTGGTTAGGTCCGTAAGTTGATAACTCGCCGCTAAGATCATTTCACTCTCCATTACTTTCGATTTCTTGTGTTTGCTCGACAAAATGTTGTGTTTGCTCGACAAAATGGCGTGTAATCGTCAATAAACAATATACATTTTTAACACTAATGACCGACAACTTCGAAAGCTCCTAAAATTTTGCCGATCAGCGGGCCAAACTATAATATAATAGCTTCCCACAACACGAAGTACATTTCGAAGAACTCGCAGGCGTTTTATTTTTTTTCAATTCACAAAATTACTGGTTTAAAAATCTAGCCGCTCGGAGGACCCACATTTATTTTGAGATACAGGGGCATATTTCATGTCATCTGATCGTTGAAAAGTTACTTAACAACCCATAATTATCCCACTGTTGGGATCGGAGTCTCCTCTCATATTTAGAAGGTTTAAATTATTAGTTAATGATAATGAGTGATATTATTATGAATTTAAAGTTAATCTCATCACATGAGGTGTCGATGTTACTAATATGATGGATCAATAACCTTATTGACTTAATGACTTGGTCAATATGTTAAAAAAAATATAGTTTAAGTGTATTATTAAAATAACGGAAGTGAGCGATTAGTTACGGCGAAATTATCGTAAAGTGAACTAAGGAACTACATTGATTAGAACATGGAAGTTGTCGTTCTGCTACTAGCTGCTACTAGCTGGTACTAGCGGCGCGCGGCGGGTCGACGAAGGAACTCGTTACGTCTACTAATCAGCAGTTAGATACTGACGCGTGCAACCGGTAACGATCGAAGTACTAACGGTTACTTAATTGGTTGGTACCTCCACGATCGTAACCGAGAACAAAAAAATCCTGTTGGTTTAAAGCATTAAAACAATATGTCACGAAAACAATAATAATCTATTAGCAACTCATATTTTTTGATAACAATAGACCAAAAGTATACCTACTGTAATCAAGGGTGAAATGTATAATTTGCTTGGGTTTGCAGTATGGACAACTATTTGTATGCCGCTGATAAGCGTAAAATTACCGTAAGCCATCAAAATTGTGCACTCAAGATACACTCAGCTTAAGCTTATTCTGAGACAAAGTAATGTTTAGCTTCAAATTTAACTTTGAGTTAAGTCAAAATACGCTCTTTAGATGTGAGTGTAGGTGTCACCTACCAGATGTTTTAGTAACTCCACCGCCGTAAGTAGTCAACACGCACAGCACGAGCAGCGCTGGTATCGTCATCATCTGTCGAATAGTAAGTAAGTAATAAGTAGGTACAATACGATCCGCTCTTCTACTAGTCCGGTGACCTAAGTCAGAGATCTATTCATCCTAAAAATGTATGCTAATTGACATTCGGTGGAAAAGTTATTTGGCGTGACAGCACAACAATTTTCCGCAGTGAAACTCATTACGATATATTTTAGTATTACGTGTAGCGTAAACGTTACCGCGATGATTTTGTCTAGGGGCTCAGATCTCCTACTGATGAAAATGTACCAAACGCGTCGTAGAAGTCCGCAAGAAATGGACATTAAAAACAACTTCAAAAGCAAATTCAAATTCAAAGTTCAGAGCCCAAATTTATGTAGGTATCAAATAAGTATATGTTAAGTACCTAACTGTGCAAATGAAATAAAAACTTTAAATTTCCACGTGGTTACCTCTGCACGTAGGCATCATCAACACTAAACGTATGACTGACGCGTTATTACTGCGACCAAAGTATAATTTAATGGTTGATTCTAAGAGGGTGGGAAGCAATACACGAGAAAAGACAACGTGTGATGATGATGGAACTCGTAGCTCACGACAAATGTTGCGTTAGATCAATCAATATAAGAATTCACATAGTCTTTACGTTATTTTTATTTTATAACTTAACACCCATAAAGCTTATTGTAAAAGGTAAACAAGAGTTTTGGATAAAAAAATAATTTATGAGAAGTTCTGCCGAACAAATTAATATTTATAGTGGTTTGTTCTTGTGTAAGATCTCCGAACATCAAAAGAATTTCACAAAACCCCAAAGAATGGCATGGTGAGAGTATGTTAGAAGTTATGAATTACAAAACGAAATTACTTTTGAGCGCAATTATTATATTCGAGTAACATTTATGAATATCTTGCTAATTCAATATTAAATTAATTATCTTGAACTTCCGACCATAATAAAACAAAATAAATTACCTTGGCGTTTGACCGATCCCGTTCAGTTCACAGCATAACTTGTCACTGCTACTGGTAGACTAGCTGACCATTTCCGTGGTTATTCAGAGTGTTGTTGCGATGAAAGTAAGCAGAGCGCAAACGCGACACCCTATATAAGCTCGGTGCTCAGAGATATCAGAAAGACTCGATTACTATCGGTACGGTTTCGCTACAACGAAAATAACAACACTAAATAATTTATTTTAAAAACGCACAATTGTCAAACAGTAGGACCCGGATGAATGTGAGCGCGGTAACTAATGTTTGATTGGGTTCAAATTCGCACATTGAACAGATCTGACCCACACGTGTCGCATGAGAATGCTGCTTTCCAGTTTTACAATAAAATCCCAACTTTGATACGCGACTTACCTATGGAAATATTTAAGAAACTTATAAAAACAAAACTCGTAGGCCACGGCTACTACAGCATTGCTGGTTATTTAAATGGCAGAAACGTTTGGAAAAATCAATCTCTGCAGCTAGTTCCACTCGGATTACGAAATATTACAGTAATATTGTGTATCGTTTTAAAAAATGTGCTGATGAGTTTTTTTCGCTGTCTCATCTCGTCCATGTTAAAAGACCTCTCCGAAACGGTGAAACAAAAAAATACGTGCGTAATTGTATCATTGATGTCTATATGAATATATATTTTTTGGTATTTTAATTTTATAGAATTAGTGAAGGGGATAGTACTGAACGCATGTGTAGGATCGCAAAGAAATAATCCTTGGACATAATTTAACTAGTCTCAGCAATAACAACGTGTACCCTGACGCTCACAGGCAATAACATAACTCGGTCGTTGTCGAGCGCTTACAGTTGATAAAAGCTATATAAAGCCCACGAGCGCTTCGCTCGCAATCACGAAAATATTTGCAGTAGCGAAGCAAACAACAACCACTGCGGCATCCGCAGGGAAAGTCAAGTTCGTCATCCTCGCGTCCTGCTCGGCCACTTCCAACAGTGGCAGTACCGGCCGAGCCTCCGAATAATTACTACAACTACCGCATTACGTCCGAAACCAAACAGTAAGTATTCGCGAAAACATTAAATACAGACTGCTCACATTTGGTGATTTCTTCCCGAAGCTCGGACGAAACTTCCGAAGTTCGATTCTCAGACGTCATTGTACTCCGGTCTAGGTAGTCTGTCGGAATATGAATCTGTAAGCGTTTATGCGTTTACATGTGCGTAAAGTTGTCATTATTTAGGGTGTGAAGTCAGAAGGGTCAGAAGGTTAGGGTCAGAAGTCGTCCATTAGACAAGAGCCCATTGTCTAATGGAGGACTTCTGCCATGTTACAGAATAAATAATTTTGAAGGGGGACTGCTACAACATACTTAGCATTCAGTACTCAACTATTTCGTGGAGAATATTTGGACATCATAACTCAAGTGATCAAGGACCTTACCATCTTCACGGATGTGAATGATATGATGCTATAACAGCTTGGAAAGTCGATTACCAAGGTGTTTTGCGCTTCAAACTAACTCGGCAACGTGTTGGTGACCCGTAGTGTGCGTACTCCTACCGTAACGTGGCTTATTTGTTGACCGTTTTGCTTAATTTTTGCAAGGAGATCATTGCTATGTATTGGGACATCAATGTATACCAGCAAAATGAATAACACAATATTGTTTAAAATGAAGTAAATTTAATTAAGTAATAAAATTTAAGTATACAACAGTATAATATCACAATTATGTAACTCCAAGAGTCAATACTGTAGGAGCAATATGTATCAAGGAACCTAAAATTATCATCTATTCTTCATTGAAGCTAGAAAAATAATAAATAACGACAAAAAATAGTTTTATGGCAGTTCTAGTGATTACAATAAATAATATTAATCGTAAACATTTCCATTTGGTAAATCCCTGCATTACCGTACAAGTCGTAAATTAATTTTAAACTAGTTTCGCATTACTGGTGTTGGTCCGGTTCACTTCAATTTTGATGCTTGTTAAATTATTTTTATCAATATCTATTTTCAGTTCACTCGATCCTGGAAAATTACCTTTCTTTTTAATTTTCTTCAATTCAGCCGGCTTCAGTAAATTAAAACCGGACAAACCCTGTAAGTACTGGAGATTCTTTATCCACTTTTCATTTTTAATTACTCGCTTGGATTCCTTCTTCATATCATTCATACTTTTGGTCATCTGTTTAATTTTTTCTACATTCTTTAATAGTTCTTCTTTTCTCCGGTCTGAATCAGTCTTCTTTACGGGCGGCATAATTTTCATTTTGTTGAAGTCCACACTTGGCACGTCTTCCGGTTCAAAGACATTGCACAGCTTGTCAATGTCAGACCAGCCGCCCTGTGTGCTTGCTTGTGAACCGGCCACAGAACGTGTTCCTTTAGACGTTGTAGACCTAACTTCGACCGTCTGAAGTCCATTCTCTTCCCGTATGATCTTGAGCGGTTCATATCCAAATGGATAATCACATTCCAAGTTCTCACACATTTCTACTTTCTCTGTATAGTTTATAAAATACATTCTTACTTCTTGAGAGCACAGGGGACATATCTGAAACAATAAAAATATCTTTACGTCCACAGCTAAACATTGCTGTAAACGACATGTGTCAATTGATATATTTAATGAATAATTAATTTATGAAATAGACTTGTATGAGCCTGAAATAGTTAAGGAGTGTTATGGACTTTGAACAAATAGTGCTCTGGGTAGCATGTCCAGTAGAGCGTAGTTAACTATTGTTTTGTAATCTGGTTACTAATTACAAATTAAAAGTATTTAACTTCATGTAGTTATGATTATACGTAACTAAACTGCAGTAATCAAACTACATGATGTAGTTATTAATTTGATTGCTTCAATCTAGTAGTTATAACTACTGATGATTTGATTTATATGAACTTATATTTTGCAATGAAATAAAACATAAAATAAAAATAAAGCCTGTACAGCCAGCAGCCACCCAAGTTAAAACCCAAAGGTGTGATTTCGATTCCTGCCTAGGGTCTGTTTGGTGGTAGGACTTTTTCAGAGTCCGACTGGCTAGCTGAGCTACCACCTCCACATTTAAAATGTGCCGCCATAATAGCTTTGTTAATGTTCCGGCAAAATAATAATGCGGAAACCTGTACACTAAAAATACAGGCTCAAAGATCAGAGGAGTCCACAGTAGCGGATTGAGCGATGTTTCCTCATTAAGTGTCCCTCAATAGATTATTAGAATATTTATCATATTAATATTAATAATTTTTATGTTGGTTGACTTACATGCAACAAAAAAAAAAATTGCCTAGCAAACATGAACTTGTATAATTCAAATTATTTGCGAATCAAATTTAAAAAAAATCGAATAGGCTAATCAATCAAATTAGTCTTTAGTACTACACGTTTTTATGCTTGTGGGATTTGGGGATGGTTTATCATAGTTGCGTAAGGAAACACTCTTTCCACTGGAGCCAAAGAAGGTAAAGGAATATTGTATTTTATAAATACTTTTTTCACTTCTGGATATCTATAAAGAGTATTTAGTTCTCGTTTCATATCTGATAAATAACAGGAAACTATCAGATCTGCTTTTGACCTTCAGACTCGGCATACATCTTTCTCAGTATCTGAACAAGAGCTAAAAATTTTAAAAATAATCTTTATTCATTTTTATTGCTGAACTCATTTCAGCAGTGTTCTTGTCAGATCGTTGCAGTAGACAAAGTTTTAATTGCACAGTTTTTGTAATATTATTGTCAGAGACAATAAACATGGAAGTAGCAAGCCATAGAACATATCCTTTTCACCTAGCAAAATGTCAAGTGCCTCAGCTAGCGGTTTCAAACACTTTAAATATTATTGCAAGTAATTGAATTCGCTTTGCCGCAACTGGCCACTGCCACTGATTTTTAAAGCTTCATACAGCGGAATACTTTTATCTTTTATAGCATATATTTGTCCCAGTGCATCGTAAGTACTATTGCACTTAGTGTCTCCTGTTTGGATTGTTTCAGCTGATTTGGTCCGGCCAGCAGCATTCTATAGTTTGTTGCATTTATTTAGTACTCTTTCATGCATTATGGAAAGGGTGGTATTTTAATTCCGAAACACTTTTCCAGCATCAGTGAGATTGCACATTAATTAAGGTTATGAGCAATACATCTCAGGTGAGCTGGGAATTCAGAAGACACACGAACATTTTCAAAAAACAAGGGATCGCTTTCAGAATTGTCATGCGCCGTCGTACTACTAACTTCTGACTAAACATTAAAGATGTCTTCGATGTCTGGGTCTTTATGATTTAGTTCAAATATTTCAATCGAATCACAAGACTCTATTTTCACACCAAACTCTTTCAAAGCCTTTACAAAATTACTGCCATTGTCAGTGATCGTAAATAACACTTTTCGCAATCAATTCCAAATTCACTGTTCATATCTTCTAGTAGAGAATCTTCGACATGCCAAAGATTTTCTTTGCAAATCGGATGTTATCCATTGTGTCGTTACGCCTACAAAACTTTTTTTTTTCAGACCAAATGTCTGCTGTGGTAAATACATATAAGAGGTAAAATAATACATATAAAGTGGTACCTCAAAGCACAGTTTTTATATCATTT
>DWPQ01002868.1:0-10127 GCA_018251795.1 Perichares adela | reverse complement strand
GGAGCCACGCCCAAAATTATTTCTGTTATTTTATGGACAATTTTTTTTAATGATGTGGGACCATAAAATACACACAACTCCCAATTTTCACATTTCTATCACCAGCCCCTATTTTTTTGGCCGATTATTATAAAATTGTATATGTATTTAAAACGTCTGAGAATAGGTTGTAAACTATTTCTCATACCTCTAAGTGATACGGGTGACATACCCCAAATTCTTTTTGTCTTTTTATTTTTTTACGATGTGGTATCAAAAAATAAAAACAACTCTTTATTTTCACCCACCATAAATCATTTGGGAAACCTTTGGGTGGCGAAAGAGCATCATTGGATTTCCGAGTCAACCAGCTTCAATGCTCTGGTGGGCCGATCATTTAACCATGAAGAGCCGAGGTGCATCGTGGTGGTGGTTCTAGGTCTATTTAATTACAACAAGCTGATACTCTGCAGTCAGTGATTAATGGGTTGATGTTAATAAAAGGAAACTCAATATTTCTTTATCTATATATATAAAATTCTCGTGTCACGCTGTTAGTTGCCAAGCTCCTCCGAAACGGCATGACCGATTTTTAAGATTTTTTGTATGTTAATTCGGTAGGTCTGAGAAAAGGTTGTAAACTATTTTTTATACCCCTACGTTACAAGGGGGGCCCACGCCTAAAATTTTTTTTTTTAGTTATGGACTAATTTTGTTTTAATATTTTTATTATGATGTGGCATCACAAAATATATACAACACCCAATTTTCATATTTCAATCAACAAGAGCTATCTTTTTACACCGACTTTTATATGGCGAGACAACGTTGGCGGGGTTTTATTCTCTGTTTTACTTTACAAATAGTGAGCTCTATGCTAGTGCAAATATTTCTAGACAAGCAAAGAGTATTCGTATTGTTTTAACATTTATTTAGTACACATAAATAAATCATATGAACTACAATATATAAACAAACTATTGGTTACATACAAATTCATATTCAAAATCATTTATGCATATAGGTATCATTGATACGTTTAAGCACGGCTTAATTTGCTTCTTCTACCGTTTCGAAAAGGTGTTTTGTAATTAAAGAGAAGAACCGGCGCATGAAACTGCTCAGCACATCTTTTAAATGTATCTAAGCCAAAACAAAGAGAGGGTCTAACATTCTGGTTCCATTCGAACGTCTGGCAAGGCCAAGACCATGCCTACAGATGTAGTCCTGGGTTCGATTCACGTCTGAAGCAGATATTTTACGTATTAATTCTTATGTCATATTTTTGTAATCAATACAATTAAATAAAATTGTAATGTTTGTTTGTAATATTTAAATAACCACTTTTTACTAACTAGGTACATAGGTATGTATACACGTACAATGTACATATTATTATACAAAAAAATATATTTTTCAATTTTGTCTGTCTGGCTGTTCGTTCCGCTTAATCTCTGGAACGGCTGGACTGATTTGGACGAAACTGTCACTGGAAGATAGTTGATGTAATTTTTGTTATTGAGTAACTGAGGCTGCGTCTTATCTTCTTTTTCTTTTTCAAGGCAAGAGGGTTTTACTAAGTGGTTTGTTTACCGTGAGATTCGGATTTACGCGGGAAAACTTTGCGACATACTGATTTCCACAGGCAGAGACACGGGCACAGCTAGTGTTTTCATATAGGTATATGCTAATCGCCAGGGAATCCTATTGCGAGGATGTCTGAGCTTTTTTTAATATCTGAAAGTCGCGCGAAAGCCATCATACAGTTGAAGTTTTTACGCTAAAACCGGGCCCGACGAGTATTCGAAACATTCCTCGCAGCAAAACGAGCCACAAGTAAAATAAATAAACATTTTGCCACTCGCTCTTGATATGGAATTCGAATTTTACCTTTACCTCGAGAGAAAAATAAATTTCACAATTACGTCCTTTTGCCATTAAGCTGTCGCTAATTTCAGTTTAATAAGGAGGTTTTTTTATGTCAATTAAATGGAGGCTGGTGTATTGTATTAAAATAGTCACGTTAATATATTATATGCATGTATATAATAATATATAAATCACACAAGGTACTTTAGATTAAGTTGAAAATTAGTGTTCCTTAATAATTGTGTTAAGAATGTCGGAAAATAGTATATGTTCATTTATCACTATCTTATATGTTTTGGGTGAAATCAAAAAAATAATGATGTAAACGAATGTTATTGCTAATATTCTGTTCCTATTTTTATAAGCCAACCACCGGGACAACTGATGGGAAGCAATCCTCACCTGTGACAGAAGGCATCACCGATGCGTTGCTGATCTAAAAGTATGCGAACGTATATAATTGAAATGCAACCGAACGGAACAGTTCATGAGTGATTCTAGAAGCTGGAATTCTGTTATAGGAAAGATTGAATGAATATCTTGTGAAAGAAAAAGGCTTATACGTTGTATAAAATTGTTCGTAGTGACAGTGAAATTAATTATTATAACTTAGGAGAGAAAAACATATTGAAATAAAACTGCAACAACAACATTACTCTTTATTGTAAACCATAGCAAGTTATTTACAGATATATGAAAAGTACACACAGGAAGTCATACCAAAGGCGGCCTGTCACATATTGAGGTAAACTTTACACCTGAGAATTCACAAAGATACCTATCTAAAGTTTATTAATCCGAACTTTATCAAGGTGATCTATGACCTAAATCCTTGGTACTCAAGCCCAGCAGTGGGACAACTATTGACTGAGATGATTTTATTAAAACACAAGCTGACTCCCCTATAAGTGTATTCGTTATATTACCCATTTTCCCGTAGGCTTGAAGCATTTATCCGCGGTAAAAAGTAGCCTATGTTCATCACGAATAATGTCGGCTTCTAATGGTGAAATATTTTTCCAATCGGTCTAGTAGTTTCGGAGCCTATTCAATACAAACAAACAATCGAATCTTTCCTCTTTATAATATTAGTACAGATTCGCAAATCGCTAACAGCTATTCAAAGTCAAAGCCATATTGATTAAATCCGTTATCAATTGTTTGAGACGACGCCATATTTGCATAAGAATCGTCCATTAGCATTGGAAATGGAGTAAAAACTATCCATTATCTAACGATACGCAATGCGTGGATAGAAAAAACTTTAACAGCGAGACAGACTGACAGCACGATAGATTTGTTTATTGTTCTTTTGTTTGAGTGCAATGCAATACTACTTTTTAGTATAATATAGTGACATTTACCATAGTGGTTTTTACCTTTACCACTTACTTCTTCCCGATATGAGTGTGAATCCTTTGTTATGTTATTACTTTTGCAACTGCACCATCAAATCATGTCAATATAGGTAATTAACTATTATATTGTTACTAGCTGACCCCGCCAACGTTGTTTCGCTTTATAAAAGTTGTGTAAAAATACAGGGGTTGGTGATAGAAAGGTGAATATTTGGAGTCGTATGTATTTTTGGTGCCACAAGAATAGTTTACAACCTATTCTCAGACCTAACGTATATACATATAAAATTTCATAAAAATCGGTCAAACCGTTTCGGAGGACTTTGGCAACTAACATTGTGACACGAGAATTATATTTATAGAAGAGAAGATTATAAAGAGCAAAGATTTTATTGCTTGTTTGTTTGTTTAATTGTACTGAATAGGCTCCGAAACTACTGGACCGATTTGAAAAATTCTTTTCCCATTAGAATCCGACATTATCCGTGATGAATATAGGCTACTTTTTATACACTTATAGGGGAGTCAGTTAGTGTACAATAATTTAAATTACAGGCAAATCAATGAACCTCAGTCTCATCCACCTAATTTCGTCATGTTTTCATCTTACCTTAGTCAATCGTGTAGGTTAAGAAGGAATAAATTGGAATAAAAATTCAAAGGGCAGGTTCGCAATGTACGTTTAGCTAAATTTCATCATAAACGTCTCAATCCATAGCTGTGCCACTGCTAGGCTCGTGTTTACTCTCGCATCGAGAACTAATAAGACCATATATTATATCACGTGCCAAAAGCCTGTCTTCCCACATCTTGGAACTTTAAGTTACCTCATAGTTTTCTTCTTTCATGATTATGATACAAGTGATTTACACAATTTCAAATACGTACAATTACTTTAAAAATTAAGGTTGCGTGCAATATACTTTAATCAGGGCCGCCCAAGCATGGAACCAACATTAAAATCCGTTGGTTATACTAGAATTTGTTCTTTTACTTGTTTAATTAAATAAAAATATGCATTGAAAAAAATAATTGAACTAGTATTTAAATTGTCAGTACAATAAAAATGTTTCATTATTTTGAAAGCTTAAAATGTAACTAACAACGCTGCAGCTGGCAGCAACGTAATCTTAGATAAAATATAAATTAAGACCACAAGTATTTCGGAACACCAGTTTTAAAGTCTAATAGCTTACATTTACTTTCCTGCAAATCTATTATCTACAAATACTTAACAAGTATCATAAAAATATTTGGGATATTATAATACGTACTTAAATTCCAATATGCACTGACCAACCACAATCTCGTATTCAAAACAATTACACTCAAATATATTTGAAAAGGATAAACTTGTCAACTAAAAAAAATACGACATTTCCTTTCCATTTCTTCTTTTATATAATGTAATATAATCAGACGTACTTAATAACAGAATGAACGGGAGAAGGTCGAGCGTAATTCATATTAAACTTTACTGTCCGAGGACACTGCAGAATACATTACCACGATGAAACATTCCACTTGCAAGAAAGGAAATACAAGACATAAATCACAGTTGAGCAAATTCCTAAAGTGCATTTAGGAGTTCCTTTAAATAACATTGCATACATCTCAAGGTACTTCTCAGTTAAGTTTCCGTTGTGTACTTGAATAATAACTCTCGCCTGAAACAACACGGACTCAATCGATTGGGTGACCTAAGCGATCGCAGTGAATATAAGAGGTACTTGAGAATGCGTTATGTAACGTCCGTTTATTCTTTTCTCTCAAGATATGATACATTGCATTACTCTGTGGCAGGGATAGGTTATCGATTTGTACAACGGTTTCCTGAACGGGATGGTGTGCGGTCATATCTTGCTCGCTCTAAGTTATGTGCGTATTAGAAATTAATTATTACTTGTTTCAGTAAAGGTACATCATACAGATTGCAGATCATGTTCCATTGTTCTGGAGTGAGTGCCTGATGATCTGTAAAGGATATCCTAGTACTCCAGCCTCTCACAAAGTTACTACAGAATTTTTATTTTTATTACTATAGATAGCTAAAAGAAAAGAAAAGTTAGCTTTTAAAATTGTTGTAACTTGTGAAAGAGCAAATAAACAAATAAATAATTATTATTGTTATACAGGTATATTTATTGCATTTCCATGTTTTCGAAGGTGTGTGAAGTCACAAATCCGCGCTTAAACAGGGCGGTGACCTTACATTAATTTTTACGCTAAGTAACCATTTTCTGGGTTAATGAGGAAACTCTATATATATGGAATCGAAACTATCTATTACCATTATTAGATTCATAGACTACGCTACAAGCCAAGTGTTTGTTAACATATAATAGAGTGAAATGGGATTTCCTCCCTGGGATTGCTCCTTTCAGCCGTCTACCTGAGATTCCTAAATGACTTCGCCGTAGTGAAAATTTACAAAGCATTATAACACAATTTGTAAGCAGTGATTTCAGCGAATTAATATTAATATTTCTTACATACTTAAGTGTTTTAGTAGTGAAATCATTGTAGTCCACTCGAACTATTATAACGGTCGACTGAAACAACACGAGGTCTATCGATTGGGCGAGCACTGAGCACCGCGCGCCGAGAAGAGGCACTTCAAAACGCGTTAGCGTGAAGATTTATATTTATTTCATACAAAAACACGATTTATTTGAAAGCGTGAATCCCGAGGGCTTGTGAAATATCGACATTATGTTTTATTGTCATTGACTTTAATGTAAACTACAAACATTATTATTTATATGGAAGTGTTTATGTATGTATAATAGTTTTTAAGTAAGTGTCGGTCTTCCGCATACAGGGTCCGAGTTCGACTCCTGCAAATACAGATTTTTTTTAACTTATGCTAGTAATACGCATTACTTATTAATTGCTGCGACGAAAGGAAATATCGTGAGAAAACCTGAGAGTTCTCCATAATGTTCATGACGTGTGAGGTCTGCCAATCTGCACTTGGCCAACATGGTGGACTTTGGCTTTATATCCTCTTCATATTGAAGGAGACAACGCATATAGCAATATAAGTAAAGGTGCGTGTAGACAAATAACAACCATACGTAATTAAATTTGTAGCGTTACCACTACAAAAGCCTCGCCAAAAATGCACTTTAAATACAATTTCATATGTAGTTGTAAGTCTGCAAAAAACAGAAACCCAGTCCTCTTACACATGAAATAATAAAGGCACGAAGAGTACGAAAGCGACGGCGAATGAAGTATCCAAAAGAGCTGTATGGTACTTCAGGCGACAGAATCTACCTAAGTCTTACGTCTCGCTACATTAAATTCTACACTGTATTGTCTCAAAGGCTGTCTTAAAACGTAGAGCGCGTTGTGACGTAGCGTACGAAGCATTATTACGTAAAACTTGTGTAAAAAAGTATACAACACTTCTACAGAATTTTCTCTTCATTATGCAGCATAGCTGGTAATATCGTTGGAAAACGAAAGCGATTAAATTAAAAACCAAAATTATTTGACACTATGTATAAGTTAATAACAGCCTTAAAACCATTTCAAAAGTTGAATATAGAGTAGTTCTGTATGTAAATGTTATGCTCAGATTAAATTTTAACACCTGTGGATGCGAACACATTTCTTTAATTTCCTAATTAATTTTGAGTTGAGTCACTTTAGTTCTGACAGTAAGAAATGGCAGTACAATATTCTAAAATATATGTGAATGAATATAAGACCGAAGTATTATAGTTATGCATTCAAAGGCGTTTACGACTTGAGACAATATTTACACACGGCCACTTCGAACCTACAACTCCTTAAGGATCTGTTAATTAACAACACTTAAGTTCAACGTTATTTAAATATCCGATGCTTAAAAGGCTTTATTCATTTATATTTACTCTTTAACTTAACTCCCCAAGTTATTTTATTATGCTTGAAAGGTACAAAAATGCTATAATCAGGTTTAATTATTAAGTGGCTTTAAGACTCCCAAGTCATAATATTAGGTTCGCGTGAGCAAACGCGCTCGTCGCATGCCGATCCGAGATAATAACATTTATTACATTCCTCGTACAAGGGTAGGAACTCTGGGACAGAACGTGTGCGGTCAAATAATGCCTTTCTGCTTCAATGTAATGATAACATACAGCCTTATAAACTTTTTCATATAGTCGGCCAACGAAACGTCTAGACAGATCAATCTTGGGCATCGAAAAACGTTCCCAAATCTGACAGTTTTATTAGCTAAAGCGTTGATCGGGTTTGGATGGTGGAGACGGTTGTGGCTGATTAGCTTATCGCAGCTCATCTGCTGCTGCTGGGCTCAGGTCTCCTCTCACACAGAGAGGGTTTAAGGTGCTCTCAGGTGCTCTCAGGTGTGCAAGGTTTCCTCACGATGTTTTCCTTCACGGTAAAGCAAGTGATAATTAATTTCTAATACGCACATAATTTGTAATAGACGTTTGTAGCACGAAAATCATCGTCACGTTGCTAGCTAAGCAAGAGGCAATGGTCCAGCTTATTGGCTCCCCGATACTTACCGAAACCATATAAAAATACCCGCTTAATTCTATTTTAAATATGGAAAGACATTAAAGGAAGCCAAGCTCCAAAAAAAACCTAACCACAATAAAGATTGTTCAACTAGGCAGTACATAACCCAGCAACCTCCAACAAAACCTTCTTTATTCAGAAGGTTTTACATATAAAATATAAGTCAGTATGTGACACCCCTGTCTATATGACGCAATATGTAGAAGTGTGCGCCACTGTGAGTTCTTACACAATGATTAAATGCCATTACTTGGACAATAGCTGCAATGAATCGAAATATGTCACATCGTGCTTTCAACGAACCCCATCCGATATGGAACGGTACCACTATGACCAGACGCAGAGTAATTTCATATTCACTTCCATTGTAATGCATGCCGTCCTCTAGTTATTATCATAATGTAATCGGTATTCACACAATAGTAGGTAAGTTGCGTTTCCTTACATGGAATTGGTAAATGCTAAATTGCTCTACCTATTGTTATTGTGGACCTATTTTTCATTAGATTTTTTTTGATAATAAATGGCTAGATGTTTTTTTATTTCTGTGGAAGCAAACGACTGCACGAAGCTCAGTTAGTTCGTCATGTAGCCTAGGTTATTAGTATAATAATCTCTTTCGATTATACATTATCCAAGCCTAACTTAATCTCTAAGTTTTAACATTATGCTAATATTATCATTAAATATTCACTTTGTATATCAACTAACTTGCATAACTTCGAGAATATGGGCATTATAACCTTAAGGTTGTTACACAAATAGTTTAGTAGTTTCAGATACGTTGATGATATTTTACCATATCGTAATGTAACGTTTTGATTGACACAATACGTGTTACGTTACTTAAACTCAAAAACTATCAGACCACCTGATGGTAACTGGCCACTTTTTCTTTTCCTAGCTCTTCAACCGCAACCGAATTTGTAAAACATTTCACCGTTCTAGAATGGGCCACACTAGTTTTAAAAAACAAAACAATACACGGATACCGTCGGGATTAAACTGAGTGATGCAACATCCAATTGAAAGGACTTGGCGCTATTGCCTTTCTGTTACATAACAGGGTATACCAGAATTGGTTGGACTCGAAGATAAATGAATCCCCAGACACTACACACAGTTTTTGTTTTTGATGGGCATTTTGCTGTTGGCTCTAGCGACCTTTACAACTTCACGCAGATAGAGAGGCCGGCTTGGAATGCTCAGCCTGAGATGAACTTAAACTAACAAGGAGGTGAACCTCCTTCGGAAAATAGGGGCTGCGAGCAAACTAAGGGCACCCCTTTTGGGGTTACACACAGATTGTAAGTATATCTGGTTATATATTTGTGTTATTAAATGATCCATAACGCTAAGAAATTAATGTTGTATCAACAAAATGGTATGCAATGTATTTTTAGATGGGCGTCATACACTCCCTTAATACAACACTGACATACATGACATAAAGAATCACTATGATACATACGACCAAGAACATTCACAGCGTAGGTTAATATGTACTTACCAAACAGATAGTAAAAAGATAAGATACTAAACAAATGTAAATGTACCTCTTCATCTAGTTCCGCCCAAGGAATATTACCTTAATCGACATGCGTTAATTTTTAAAAGATTCGCGGATGAGTTTCTTTAGCCTTTTCTTTTTCTCCAAGATAAAGTACCATTCCGAATAAATACTATGACTATGTTAATACATAATATAATACTTATGTAATGATGGATTAGTGCAAAGTACCGTTCCATTCGATACTAAATGTTATTGAATCTAAAAGGCATTTAAGTAACTATAAAAGTTACGCCAGAAAATGAAAATACTAAAGAAGACCAGTATTTAAGATAGCCTTATGCGTCAGGCCTATAAATCCAACCGTTCTTTGAAGAATGTTGTATTAATATTTATGACCGGAAAATTATCATTATGACATGTTTTGATCCGCCGCAATGTATCCGATACGCCTCACTCAATATTCAAAGCCTTCTTCCAATTCCTTTTATTAAAAGGAAGCACATGAAAATGTTCACATGATCTATTCATGAATTCTATTCAAGTGCAATGAAGCATTCTGACTAATGACAGGGTATTTTATACATGTCATTAAGAGCAAATAAAGATCGTAGTTGTTCTGATTGATTGATATTGATTCGTTGCCTTATTTTTGTTTATTTAACACAATATACGGTTTATTTAACACAATATACGGTATATTTAACATAATATACCATTTTAAACAGAGAATATTGTGAGCCCTAAAGTATTATGTATACACAATTATCATAAACGCCCAACGATTATACCTATGCATTTTTATTGCTTAACAATGTAAAAAAAAACTGTTAATCTCGTAAATACATTCTAATTAATAATAAATATCAATTAAA
>DWPQ01002867.1:0-10128 GCA_018251795.1 Perichares adela | reverse complement strand
ACGCTCAGCACATCCGGAACACACAATTGTAATAAAATTGCAGACGACCCTAAACCGAGCGAGGTCAAAACTTACAACAACTGATGTAATGTTTATCCAAAAAAAATTAAAACGAAAGTGATAATTGAAAATCAGCTGAAGAAATGTATTCACGAGCACAAGTGTTTAAAAAAAATCATAGACAAACTTTTTGATATAAAAAGCTATTATTTATAAACTTTGAATTTTGAAATAGATTTAAGACTCAACATATTTATAATTAATTGAGTCACTTTGTCATAGTGCTATGTAAGCGGGTATTAAACTGCTAGTTAGGCAAAAACATCAGTAATATAAAAAAAACTGACCAAATTCGTAAACTTCAGAATGCAAGAGGCCGTGTAAGTTGCCAGTGGATATAGTGTTTGTTTACTTCGTAGATATTTCGAATTTAAGCAGTTAAAAGTAAAACATCGCTTGAGAAACTTGTATAAATACACGACGTGAAGTAAATTACATAATAATAGGTACAGTTTGTTGCATACATTTTCGAATTTCGTCATCACTTGCAATATGAACGTTGTCAGACTGTGTTGACTAGATAATTATTGTATTCCCGAGGGAACGTCTAGTCATCACAGGTCAATATCTACCCCTTGTACTCACAAGGGACTATATGTAGTCTAAATCACAGTCCCCCCCAACGACTATGATAAAGAAATTCAACGGTTAGATAAATATAAAATGTGTGTCAAACTGACCCTGGTGCTGAGCGGCAACGCCTTGATCCCGATGAGCAGCTCGAGCATGTTCTGCAGCACCATGAGCACCGTGATGGTGGTGAGCGCCAACAGCAGCAGCATCGCCAGCGGGTACACCACGTTACGCTGCAGCGGCGACGTCTTCCGCTGGCTCTCCACTTGCTGTAGACAACACATACATACACGTCACCTACTTAGTTCCCGGCTGTGAGTGGCATGGACTTTACAAATTTATAAACGCATACATTACAATTCAATTACATCGCGGTGATAATTTTTAACAGATTTGGTATCCTGTTAGATATTTAAGACCAATTATGTTACACTCATCGAATTGCCTCTCGATATTGTCTATATTTTCTATACTAAACTGCATTCTAATCGTTATTTGGAATTAAGTTTTATGCGAATACCAAAATGCTAATTAAAACGAACTATACTAAAACTTCAATTCTAATTTTGTAAAATTTTACATAATTTTTAAAATCAGTGCCCTGAACCCCGCCACGAGTAGCGTCGCAACAGCAAATTATACGCATTAGCAGTGCTTAGGACAACTTCACAGCGCACTAGACATTTTAATTGAAATTCAAAATAATTTTTCATATAGGTATCACTATACTAGGATACACTCACGCGCGTTAATTTTGACTTCTACTACCTGCATACCTACTACGTACATTTGGCGAGCATACATACATTAGTGAGAATTCTACCAAATCTGTACATTATGTTTTATCGTTTCTACATAGCTATATTATTAATATAGTAGCTGACCTCGCAAACGCTGTTTATAAATTACTGTTACCCGGTTTCCCGTAGCAATGAATGATTATACAATGGTAAAAGTAGCCTATGTTCATCATGGATAATAGGCTTCTAACGGTAAAAGAGTTTTTCAAATCGGTCCATTCGTTTCGGAGCCTATTCAATACAAATAAACAAACAAACAGTCAAATCTTTCCTCTTTATAATATTAGTATAGATATATCGTTGGCTTCAATTTTATTTGTTTATTTAAAGAATTAAAAAAGCACCGTTTTGATCATCAAAACAAAGTAATGCATTGAATAAAACATCAATAGTTCAATTGTCATAGTGTATTGCTTGGTCAAATTGTTTAGAACAATGAGGTCAACCACGCGGCTATTTCAGTTCCATACAAACATTAGGGCGTGGTAGGGGGGCCTCAACAATCAGACCAAGTGCGACCATGCGAAACAGCTTCCTGTTGTAACATACTCACGTATTTTTAACGTGTTTTGACTATACTGAATGCTGTGTCCTATATAACATATTTAGTATTTAACATAATACATAATATGTATTGCCAACATCAATTTTTGACGCACTGCATGTCAAAAAATATAATTCAAATCGATTATTTCCTAGCGTTTCATACAGGCTTGTTGTCTGTACTGCAAATTACTGTTATATTAAGATAATTTTAATATCTGGAACTGTGACTATTAAAATATGAAGGGAAAGGGAGAAAAAACAGGGAGTACCCATCATGTCGTAGGGTATTGTAGAAGTGATATCCTAACTGCAATATATATGACAAAGTATTTATAAAAATCAACTTCGAATAAACATAATTAATTTCATCACTTAAGCGAGTCAACTGCACTTACTTTTGAACGCGATAATTACACCGAGAGCTTTGTAAAGGGGAAATCTATAAACCGCACTCAGACTTGGTCTCAGACTACTTTGATTTTCAATTATAAAGACACAAACTAGGAAGGGCCAATGTTAGATCCCGACCGGTTTAGTATGAAGTACACCACTAACTGCGGGGACTTTTATAGTGTACATAGTTTGGACAACCTTCATATTCGTATCATAAACATTACTTTGGACTCAGTCGAAGCTGAGTATAACTTGAGTGCACAATTTTGGTGATTTACGAAAATCTTACGCTAATAATCGCACAAAGAGAGCCCATCATCATCATCATCAACCCATAATTGTCCCACTGCTGGGCTCAGGTCTCCTCTCATACTGAGAGAGTTTAAGGCCATAGTCCACGACAGAAGTCCAAGAGAGCCCATACTGCAAACTAAAGCAAAGTCTATATAAGTCTAAGCGCGGTTTTTTAGATAACACCCTAAGTGTAACACTTACTTTTCTGAGTGCGACAACTCTTGCCAACCGCTCGTTGAGGCCAGCCTGCAGAGCGCCGTTTCTAAGCCTTAACAGCGGCGTATCCTTGCCTCGTGTCACTGACGCGCGGCGATCGTCCTTAGATCCCGAAACGGCAGCGTCCACCGGCGCCGACACGTCTCCATGGTCCGGGTACATCGGCTCGGGGGATATGTAGCCCGCTCCTGCAATTTATAAACCCTTGTTATGTATGGGGTCACCGGTGCGTTCAGTTACTAACGCGGAGCCTCTTCGTATGCGCCAGTTCAGTGGAGTGGGTTTTAGTGGGTAGAAATCCCACATGACCCATCCAGTATCGCAGATTTCCCCTCCGAAAACAAAAAATGTGTAAGTTGGCAAAATTCACACACCTTCGATAACATTATGGATAACTCAGTATGTAGATTTCCCTACCCTGTTTTCGTTTACTTCAAATGCGCACAAGGTCAGAAAATGAATGGTGCATGCAGAATCGAATGCACGCTCACCCGTTTGGGAGACCGACATTCAAACCACTAGGCGATTACTGCATGAATTACTGAAGTATAAATTAGATTAATTCATCTGTGTGCCCAAGCCAAACTCCTCTGCTTGTGTTGTTTATAAAACATATTTTAAACTTTTAAAACTTTGAACCCCTTTTTTCGTATTTAAACCAATTACTCTTTGCCCCATTCTGTTCTTGTTTATGTCACCCCTTTTAACTGTTAAAAAATATTCTTTTGACAACTGAGTTAGCCTGTTATTATCAAAGAAGAAAACTTATTGACACTTTTATATATTAACACAATTGTTTGTTTTAAATTATTTTTCCAAGTTACGAAATAACATTTTGAATTCCTAATGCGAATCCACTGCTTAGTATCGAATCCAATTACTATTTTTCTATTCAATTTTTTCATACATACAATAAGCTAATTTTTATATAGCAAACTTTGTCAGACCTAATGGATAAATACAATACAATACACTAATAACTAGAGTCCTATAGCGTAATCACAGCACAGACTAAATAGTTATGTGAATATCATTCGATACGGCAATGTAATCAAAACATAAGGTTTATAAGAGTATACAAAGAACTATATCGGAACAAATGATATTAGTTTATTTTTATTTCTCCAGCGATATGAAACGCGTGTTAAGCTCTCGCACGCGAATGCACACAATACAAAATCTAAAGAAAACTATGATAAAAATAATGCAGTACTGTTTTCCTTGGCGAGATAAAGACAATAGGCGCGCACGGATAATAACCAGACACGGGGACACAATTAATTGTATATGACAATGTGCGTTGGGCGCGACTTGTGCAGCTCGCAATCATTGTGCTATTGTTCCGCTACGCACGTCCAGAGAGCAAACATCACTCGGTCACAATAATAACATCTAAATCATACAATTATCGACCCTAATACAACCGCGAAGAATTCAAAATCAAATTTTAGTCAAGTCTTGAAAACACACTCCGTACGAAACATAAAGAAAGGGGTATTAATAAATATTACACTACAATGGATACGGATTCTCTTTATCGCAGAATATTTTTTTATCGTAAATAGAGTAGGTGGATCGGGACGTGGTAGGTATTGGGGTATTAGAATCTTAAACTATCCAAGAGTGAAACTCAAGCGCATTGGATACACCGTGCTTACTGAGTTCAGTATCACAGAGTATAATTTATTTCTTTATTCATTTTCATGCATTCCTAAATAAATATAACAGATACAATTTCCAATGCGATTACTTAGACTATCTTACTCTCTCATTAAATTCGACATATTTCCTGTCCGACTTATCCTGACGGGACTCATGTTCAAGGTTTTTTACCTGTCTTACTTCCTTAAATGTTACCACTATCCTTCTAGTATTAGCCGTGAAAATTTTTACGTGTTGCAATAGTTATTGGAAGCCAGTAATAAGTGGAGGGCTTTCTTCTTGTACATCTGGCTGAGCAATCTAAGCTCGCCTCAATGTCCTCGTGAAGCAAGATGGCCGCTAAGAACAACAGCAAAATGTCCATCAGAAACAAACGAACTTCTTGTACAGGAAAAGGTGATGTTGATTCCAAAACCATAACCATAACCAATTATACCTGCTTCAGGTCATCAGGTGACCCCGTCTGGTCATTACCCAATCATGAAATTAAAAATTAGTCATAGATTCGCCTAACGCAGAACCCATAGCCCACCAAGGAAACGAGGAAGCCCAATAACATTTATGGGTTTATTAAGTAGGATGGTAGCTACCCGGGCTTGTTAAACATCGTTATCTTATCTCAGTTACATTACTATTATCTAATCTCAAATATCACTGGTCAGATTGGAAACATTTTGAATTACAATCGCATCGAAGGTAACCTCTGCCAATTATGATGTTATCTCTAAAAACTAATTGACTCTCAGAACATCTAGATTTAATATAGCTACGAAACTTCACTAATCAAATAAGCTCTCGCCGAAACATTAATTCGTTTGAATTCATCTATTCGTATTACTTCTAAAGTCCAGTATTCTAAAGTATGAGAAGAGTTATAAGCATTGTTTATCACCCCGGTCAAGTGGTGATTGACAGATTACACACAACTTCTGATCATGGTGCAGACTGCATTCTCAGTTATTTTGTCAAGGGATTTCTTTCTTTATATAAAATCTGCCTACAAACATTCAGACGGGCCACATGATGGTAAGCTGTCATCGCCACCCATAGACACTATACCCGTTACACCTCAATATTTCACAATGGTAAGCATAGTTGATTTCAAATAATACAATTCGAGTAATTAGATGATTGAATTCTAGCCCAGCTCACTAAGGCAGTTCAAATAATAGAATTCGATTAATAAGTTGGTTGAATAAAATTCTGGCTCAACTCACTAAGGCAGGTGACCAACTTGCAAAGAACTAAGCTATCTAACTTCCATTTACAAACGTCATAATATGCATGAAGGCATAATAATATAACGTTCTCATTTAAAAATACTTTCTCCCATTTTTATAGCAGTTGTAGTCCAAATTAGTACATCGCTACTTTATAATTCTGATTTCGTACTGTAAGTTCAAATAAGCATACAAATTTGCACTACAATAAGCCATTCGGGCTCGTTTTTCAAACCTCAGGTATATATAACTTAACCATCCAATGACGTATAATACGACGGAATGTACAATGTCATTCATCAATACCAAATTGTATTTATTATACTTTACATTAATCTGTTCATCTATTTCAGGCATCAGATAAAGTTTAAACTTTATCCAAAGTATAAGACGTTTCAATACAAAATATCATAATATAATACAATACTCTTTATTATGTACATCATACATTGTGGCAGCAAAACAAATAAATTCCATCTTTGTAATTATTTACATACAAAAGGCGGCCTTATCGCTTTAATAAGAGCTCATGCAGAACATAGCTCTTTACAATAAGACCGTTCGACTAATGTCATTCTATAGTTTGTTGTACTGTAACCATAGATATACATAGAGTTTGGAGCCATCAACCTGCTTGTGACAAGTGTCCAACAAATAAAAAGAGAAACAGGAGAGACCAATACTTATCTTTGTCTAATCATCGCAAAAAAAACGAGACAGATAGGTCGCCTCATTTGCCCTTTGCTTTTTTCGATGGACACATTTTATACTAGCTCTCATCGCTAGTATAATAACTCTATGACTATATTACAATCGTTAGACTAGATTCGACAGTCGTCTGTCAACATAAGATAGTTGTTATGTCATGTTAACTTCTCTGTACTACGAACAGAAACTATTAATACCAAAGCTTGCGTGTGCGAGCACACTCTGCATCGTTGTTAGTGTTAATATAGTGTTAAGAGTCCATATATTCATTTGTTTAATGAACGTAATTACTATCGAAACTTGAAGATACAGAATAGTCCATGTATGTTTAAAAGTACTTTAAGGACTTATCTTATGGGCCCCCTTTCTAGAATAAACTGTGTTTTTTTTAAGTTCATTTACATACATAAATAACAACCCACAACTGTCCCACTGGTGGGCTCGGGTCTCCTCTCACCAAGCTGGCCAAGTACGGGTTGAAAGACTTCACACACCTCCGAGAACTTTTTATAAATAACTTTCTGGTGTGCAAGTTTCCTCACGAAGTTTTCCTTCGCCGAAAAGCAAGTGACAATTAATTTCTAATACGCACATAACTTAGAAAATTATTGGTGCGCACCGGGATCGAACCCACGACCTTCTGTTCGGGAGACCAACGTTCAGACCACTAGGCTATCACTGCTCTCTTATCACTGATCTCTCACATTAAGAGCATTTAATGTCTTTTTACCAGGCTAGGTAAATGCAGATTTACTAACTCCATACGACTTCGTGAACATAAAAAAATCTTAGCTAAGCAAGTGTCCCCCTGACGTTTACATTTATCAAGTGATCATTAATTTCAAATATACAATAGCAGTCTAATCTTTAAAACTAAGTTGTGCTGGATTTAATCCTGGGCTCTCCAGAGCGTGAGATCAATATTTAAACCACGTCACCACAACTCGTGCAGGTGATATAATAATTACTAAAGATAAGAATAATACAGACGCTACGTACTTCTATACTTCTAGGACAACTTAATAATACGAAACATATTGTTTACTTTATAAGGACTTAAAATCTAGGATAACATAAAATACAGTCGTGTAGGCTTGACATTTAACTTGTTAAAATTACGGTCGAAGCGCAACGATCTTCGGACCATAAACAACGCTGATCTATAGAGTTGCAATCCTTTAACCATAGACAAGCAGAATCGTTAAAGAGAACAATAAACAAAAGACTTAACACATTGTTAAATGCTTGATGTAGAATAACATTTTTCTCGTAACGAAAACCTTAAGAAAACAAATGCACAATAGGAACAGATTGAGTGGAATGTCGCACATAGGCGCTGCAACTAGCGTATGGTCCATAGACAAACGATAAGCGTTTCATAAAATTGTTTATGTGTTAACAATTTAAAGAGACTTACACAAAATATATTTCTTACATACCTACTTAAATAGTCGACCAAATGAGTGTATGTTCGGATGCAAGACTTTGACAAGACTGATTTAAATATGTTAAAATTCACTATTGATTCTAAAAAGACGGTAAGACAAGAAAGGATGCCAGGCCAGTAAAATACCTTGCGGGTATCGACAGACGAGTTCGCAGTTAAATATGAAGGATCAAGCAGACGGACCTCTCGTAACCCTACCACTTTAATTAAATTAGGCGGAATAGAGATCAGTGACATTAGAGAGAGTTATAGTATCATTAACCTCGTCCGTTGTTTTGCAGGGTACATATGAGATAGGGTACATATCTTGGACTCAGGTCCTTCGCTTCCCTATAGGACGGCATTTGGTATAACGGTTGTCTAATTATGAAACGTCATCGTTTGCACTCACTAATTAGTCGCCTAAAAAAATCACGAGCGAATATGCATATAACGTTTTTCTCTACACTTATACCATACTCCAGGCAATACGTACGCGACTCAGATACAAGATGTGGCGTTAGATAGTTTTGTTCCATACCTTTGTTACCGTACAGTCGCTCACAGAAGCCGTAAATCATGTACCGCCCGTCAACAGGATAGGACATTAATAAAATAGATATGATTCAATCAGACTACAAATTTGCATACTATTGGCTATTCAAATATTTGTATTGGGGTTCGATTGTCAGTTCTGTTTGGAATACTGCAACGTTGTCGTTGTTTGCTAAAGATAACTGAGCCCCTAGACAAAAATTTTAGCGGTAACCGTTCACGCTCACGCTATTTTAAAAATGTATGGTAATGACAAGTAATTATGTGCTATCACGCCAAAAACCTTTCCGCAGGGAATGTCATTAACATAAATTTTTAAAATAGTGTGAGCGTGAACGGTTTCCGCTAAGATTTTTGTCCAGGGGTTCTGATCCTTCAGACTGGTCAGATGTAATGTTGGAGATGGTACAGTTCATATATAAGAATTGTATTATGAATCCCCGATATATTAAATCCCTCGGAACTTCCTCGGAAACATCTCTCATTCATCAATCACCCCTCCCAAATAGATTGCTCTGGAACAAAAAAAAGTTTAATCTATACAACTAAATAAAATTGGAGTGTCTGTTTTTAATATATATTATTATAATATTATAATATTTAATAAATGCTTAATATATACGATACATGTACCAAATTTTTTGTTTTCCATTTCTGTCCGTATGTTTGGTCCGGCTAGTCTCTGGAACGGCTGCACAGATATTGACATTGACATTGACTTTCACTGGAAGATAGCTGATGTAATAAAGAGTAACTGAAGCTATCTTTAACTAAGAATTCCGAGGGGATACGGATTTATATGAAAAATAATTTGCGACTATTTTCCACGCTGACATAGCCACGAGCACAGTTAGTAACTAACATAAAATATTGGTATCAAACACATACTTAAATCGTGCGGACTAGTTTTGATACATTAAAAATAATTACTGACATTTACTAATGTCAAATGACGTCATGTGACATTACAAAACGTCAACAATTATGTTCATAAAATCACAACAGCATGTTATCATTCTAAACACAGGTATTAATGAGGAATCAGATGCGCTCACTTCATTTAAATGTAAATAGTGATCTTTGATTGAGGCATCAGTATAAAGAGCTGCGACTTGCTCATGATCTCAATGCTACTACTCATGAATATTTATGACAATTGATTTAATAGCAACATAACTACATGATGGTAGTGTAACGACAGTCTGTTTTGTATTAATTACATGACTAAGTTCATATAAGCAGGAACGATAGCCTAGTGATAAGAGTATATGTGGGGAGACTTTTATCTTGCAGGAGAAATACTGCTTGCGTTCGTATGAAATCCCGGATATTTTTATATTGCGTAGGGAAAATACTGCTTGCGTTCGAATGTAATCCCGGATATTTTTATTTTGCGCAGGAGAAATACTGCTTGCGTTCGTATGAAATCCCGCATAATTATTTTAATCTTGCGCAAGAGAAATACTGGTGTGTTCGTGTGAGATCCCGGGATCTCCCCATATGCGCCAGATGGATCTCAAGGGGGCTTTAGTGGGTAGCTGTTGAACGTAACTCGGAGACTCAGTTTTTGGGTATCTTTAGGAAGATAAAACTCCTATAGAAAAATAATTACGAACAAAAAATCCTACCATGAACAGAGTAAATTGCCTGTGACTCAAAATTTACTTTATTTCAC
>DWPQ01002866.1:0-10131 GCA_018251795.1 Perichares adela | reverse complement strand
ACTTTAAACGGCCAGATTTCGTTCAAACTTTGTAGATTTATCTAGGACCGATGACAATACACTAATTTGATAAAAAATAAGCGTGTTTTTTAGTTTTTTAAATAAATAATTTTATTTTAACGCTAACATACTCATACCAACGCACTAGGATTCCCTGTGTCGCGGGTCGCACGGACAACACATCACTAACACCCATAACCCGAGAACAAACATTTATCTGTCATTTAAATATCTGCCCCGGACGGGAATCGAATCTGGGACCCCTCGCTTCGCAGGCAGGGTCACTACTAACTACGCTACGTAAACCATATACATACTTAAAATCCTAACCTGAATAGAACTAAATGCATAGCTGGATCTGACGATGCGTCCTTGGTTATCTACATATTCATCTATCTATTGTAATCCTTATCTAAGAGCTTTCACACGTTTCATGAATATTTTATGAATTAGCTCCATTAAAAAATAGTACCTACATCAAACCCTAAACTCCTGAACCTTATTTATACTGACAGGGCGAGAACGTAATAAGAATTTTTTGGTTTGTCTTTTTTTAATTGCCCAATATACTCTTAAATATCTATTTTGTTTTTATGTGCTAAAATAATTTCGTATATCAACTTTATAAGTATGGTTAAACTGACGAGTGAGTTTAACTATTTCTTTGAATATCACACTCAAATACTGTAATTTTATTTTCGAATAGTCTCAACACATAATAATCAAAAAAATGTGATGCATACATTTGCTTGACTAACCTATTAATCGTGCACTGCAGGGCACAGATCTCTTGAATTTCAGTACACAGCATAAATTAGAATTCCTTACCTTCTCAGTCACCGCGAGGCCTGCAAACTCTTCAGGAGCAACGCAATCCCCTTTCAACCAATTCGCAAGACGACCAAGTTCTCCTAGCATGTTGGAAGGCGTAAACGAACTTAGCGCCATTTTTTTTTTTTGTATTTAGAACGTTAAGTTTTTTTTTTCAATCTTGACACATGAGTAAAATGTTGTTTTTAAATAACAGACAACAAATAACTTTAAAGATAAATAGTTACATAATTTTTTGACGGCTAACCCAAATGAAACTATTTAAGATTTAATAAAAGTAATGATGTAAAGTTAAACCGTTAAAATAAATTGGTATAAGAGTAATTGTATCGTAATTACGATAATTCACTCTGAGCGAAAGTTCGATGTTTCTCCTAGGACCTCGCGAAAGGAACTGGTGAAATTCAGTGTCGTATAAAATATTCGCATTTTTATAAACGTTCGCGAATATAACACGCTTCTTTATTACCTTGTAATAAGGAATATATTCCAACCTGATGGTTATGCGAACACGGAGCATGCGCAAAAGCTCCCAACGGCGATTCTCAAACAAAAAGAAAGAGATAGGTATCTGTGTGACGCTTCTACGTCAAATAAATAAAATGACTTGTGAAATTCATCTTCTTGCGAAAGGTTTTTCGTGAAAGATAAGTTTGAAGTTGTAACAAATTGCACATTCAACATAACTTCAGAAAATTTAACGGAAAAATATCATAACAAACTATTAGGAGAAACAAAGATTTTGACACCTCAATCACAACTTAAAAACGATAGCTGTTTTTAAATAACTAATGATCAAACGAGCGGTCATCTCATAGTAAGCGATCACGGCCGCCGATGAACGTCGAATGACACCAAAGCAAAGGTATCACCATGCTATGTACTCTTAGTTTAATCTATTCGGTATCTATTTATAACGCCATCTAGTGTCCAGGGTCCAGCCGTAACTATGGAATAGTAACTATTATATAAAATATTTAGTTTCCAAATCTAATCAAATCTAACCAAATCCAAGTCCTAAAAATAATTAGAATATTCTAATCATATTTAAAATATTTTTTTCAATGGCAAGTTGGGAATTTTCAATTATTTTAACATAGGGTAACCGCTATAGTCACTGCCCAGCATACAGTGATTGCCAACACTTAGCATTAACACATTTTTTGTTACTTCTAAAGTTGCTACTTCAAATTAATTGCGATAGATGACACCTTTAGTTAAGTGGTAGCATTTTAAATCTAAACAACTGGTAACATTTCTCTTTTTAAAGAGTCATGGCCGATTTTTGTGTACCAAGTGTGAGGCTCGTCGAAAAAAGTTTCTTGTGTTTTTTCATAAGAACAGGATATCAGAATTTATATATATAAAACAAAGACGTGTTTGTTACAACACTTATAACTTGAGATATGATCCACATGAATTAATCCAATCAGTTCAAACGAATGTACCACTGTTCAATCCTAAGCCGACGGAAGTCTATGATACACTGATTAATGCAATTGACTTATTTTTTTTGGATGCCCCCGGTGGAACTGGCAAGACATTCCTCATGTCATTGATTTTGGTCTCTGTACGTGCGAGATCCGAAATTGCGGTAGCAATTGCTTCTTCTGGAATAGCGGCCACATTGTTAAAAATTGGAATTTGCAATTATTAAAAAAACACTGATACTCTTAAGAACCGTAAAAATTACGAAAATCATAATATAGGGGCTTAAGGGGATGTGTTTAATTATTTCTGAGATGAAGTCCAAGGAAAAAGAGGAGCTAATTAAATTGGTTCATGTAGTTTACATTACCTTAAACAATTAAACGACCAACATCATAATAAAATTATTAATGTTATATTTTATTCCGATAACTGTTGTGGGCAGAATAAAAATAATATTTATGTTCTTACGCTGTATCGAAATTTGAAAATAAACACACAATCACGCATAAATAAATATTTAAGGGACATACCCAAAACGAAGGGGACAATGTGCACAGTCTTATTGAGAAAGAAATAAAAAAAAAATAAACGGTCCGGTCCAATTTACGCGCCCTACCAGTACGTAACACTTATAAAAAATGCACGTGGAAACGGTAAGTCATTTAGAGTAACGGAGTTAACTTATGACTTCTATGATCTAATGGATATTAAAAAATAATGGGGATACAATTATAATGAAAATGAAGACAAAACAGTGTTCTTTGAAATAAAATCAAGGTGCTAAAGTTTTGCAAATCGGAACCATTTACCTTTTTTATAAGACTTCTGATAATAAAATTGATTTTGAAAAAGTTAATATGAGAAATAAAAGAAAGAAAATGGTTGGTCCACACGAAGTCATGTTAAGAAAAGCATACTTAAACAAAATTGAGCTAAGTGACCGTAAAAAAAAAATATTTAAAAGATCTCATTAATAAAGGCATAATACCAAATTATTATTCTAAGTTTTACAATGATTTATGTTAATTTATAGAGAAGTTTTATTACTTTCCGTATGTGATTTATTTAATGTACAGTCATGTCACATGTTTCTACTACGTCTAAAAAAGTAGTTCCTGAACTTCGTATCAAAGACGCATGTAATTGCAGACTTAAAAGCTCTAATAATATTTGGTGAAACAGTAAGAACTCAATTGTTTGACGGCTATGGGTCGTTAGGCAATATTGAATTGAATACACCTATATCAACTGTTGGATATTATTGCCGCCTAAATTAACGAATATTTTTTATTAAACGAATCACACCTATCGTAGTCTATTTTCCCGCTCTATCCATCTCCCTCCCACTCATGCGCACCGAAGGACCCGCCGAAGAAAGGACGATTATTTTACTCGTTAGTCGCAATTAAAATTTCGCCGTGTAAACATTGTTCCATCGCATCCCGCGCGCCGCTAATATATTAATTTTCTGTGTTTTGTAACTTTAAGTAAAGTAAAACTTACAAGTGCAGCTGTACGTCGAGAATTCAAGTAAGTGTGCATGAAATCCATTCCTCACACGGTTGTTTTTCATCGCCCCATTTTTTTCTCATAAATAACAACTGTGTTCCTCAAAACCCATAGCATACAGTAGGTGTGATTCAACACGAGAATATCGCAAGAAATACAGTCCACTGCAAACCCCTGGAATCCCAGGGGGCCACTCAACACCGAGGTGGCAATATTACAACCACTATTTTCTGGTCCAGTCGACCCGGATATTTACCGTTTTTAGTTCATATTTATATATATTATTCGCATTATTCGTATTATTCGCATTTATTGTATGTATATTATTACCTAGTTAAGAAATAGTCTGTCGAATTCATTATTTTATCCCGCACCGCACCGCTTCGACAGCTATTTCATATACTTACCCCGCATAACTGGTACACATAACATACGTATAATTATTAAATAAAGTTACATAAGTTTTCTATCAAAGTCGTTAACCGTTTTTTTCCTTTTATAATTTGAGGGTGTATTCCAATTCTCCGCGCGTTTTTTCCTAAGTACCTACTTACCTCAACATTGTCGTCGCTCGCCGATCGCCGCATCGTTCGCTGCTCGTCGCTCTGTTGCTACGCAGTGATTTTATTATTATTATCGCATATTTTTTCGATCGCGCGAGATATTATTTCTCCGCTTCGTTTAAATTATTTTCACTTCACAATATTTCGTTCCTTTTAATATAAAGTTTAACTTAATTTAACATGGCGAAGGAAAAGGCTTCAGCCCGAAAAGACATCGATATTGTCGCCGCGGATCCTGAATTGAGTTTGATAAAAGCTAAACGCGATGCTTTTTTCTCACGTTTACAACGTATTTATAATTTATCCATAACCGCAAATAATGATGAAGCACAGCGTGAATTATTTCTAAGTAACGTCAGTAATATGGATAATTTACGTACTGATTTTGAACGAATTTTGGATAGGTATCACGAAGTAAATTTGAAACTTAACCCTAGTTACGTGGTAGACTATCAAACTTGGATTACTTTCGAAGAAATGTTTTGTCACGTGAAACGAGTTCAATCACAATGTACCGCAGTTCAACCGTGTCATGAATCGAAGCCGCATTTTTCTAAGTTAGTTCCTAAACTCCCGCCAATTGAATTAATGTCATTTAATGGCGACGTTCGGAATTGGCCATTATTTTATGAACAATTTAAAACTATGGTTCACGACAATACTACTCTAACAGAAAGTGAAAAGGTTTTTTATCTTGTAGGTAAATTAACTGACAAAGCTAAGTGCGTATGTGCAGGTTTACCTCCTACTGCAGAAAATTATCAGGTCATATGGTCAAGCTTAATTAATAAGTATGATGACCCCCGCTCACTAGCTGCCGCTTATTTTAATCAGCTGCTTGATTTCAAGCCTCTTAATAATAATACCGCCGCAGGCCTTGAACACTTCTTGAATAATTTTAATTCATCTGTCGAGGCTCTTAAACAATTAAAGTTAACCGATATGTCCGATTTCATATTTTTACATCTGGCACTTCAGAAGCTAGACTCGGACACTATTAAACTGTTTGAAATCACATACCGCACGGAAAAAATTCCATCTTACACAAGTCTTATAGATTTTGTTCGTGAACAAAATAAGGTATTGGTCCATTCGAACAATTTTAATCATAACTTTAATTCAACCAAAACTCGTAGTAATAATTTCCCTGCTCCAAAAACGACGAAGTCATTCGTAAATACAGATATTAAAAATAATAATTGTCAATTATGTAAAAATTCGAAACATGAACATATGTATCAGTGCTCACATTTTATCAATAAAATGTCTCCGCCCGAAAGATATAATTTCATTAAAAATAATAATCTTTGTAATAATTGTTTAAGCTGTAAACATAAATTTTTCGAATGTTCTTCGCAACGCTATTGTTCTCACTGTTCGGCCAGGCATCATTCATTATTGCATTTTAATCAACCTCGTAAAATAACTTCATCTGAAAATAACACAACCACAAACACAACGTTACCCGCTCCCGCTCATAATTCGTCCCGCGTTGGCCGAGGTCTTATCGACTCGACACAATCGCATTCCTATTCCGCAACGAGACATCATAATGTCGACCTTAAGTCGCACGCTAATAAGGTTCCTCCTCCTTCGCAAAGTAACATTCCGGATAGCAACACATCTATGTGCAATGTTTCCCGTGATCGCGAAGATCGCACCGCATATACTACCTTGTTAGGTACCGCTAAAATTAAAGTTTTTGATACATTTAATCGTCCGCATTTTATCCGATGTTTAATCGATCCCGGTTCACAAAGTGACTACATTTCTTATGAATGTTGTAAACGTTTATCGTTGCCGATTTCTGATAGACATCGCTTTGTGGAGGTTCAGGGCATCGGTGGAACATCACAACGCGTTCTCGGCTACACTGACATCACGTTCACCTCGCGCTACGACGGCGGTGAGCAGTACAGCATCCGTACGGCTGTAATCGCTGGAATAACTAGTTGTTTGCCGGACGCGCGTGTTCATATTCCGTCATTACATTTTATTAAAAATCTGCCACTCGCGGATGATTCATTTGATGAGCCTGGACAAATACAAATGCTTCTGGGTGTAAATACTTATTGTAAAATTTTACGCTCTAATAAAATATCTTCTAATGACTATGACGTACCTGTAGCATTTGAGACATCGTTAGGTTATATTATAATGGGGGACGCACCCGTTGAATCCGCGAGGCCTCCAGCTCGCACCTTCTGTGGAGTTACTCACGAGCAATTAAATCAAACGCTCGAAAGGTTTTGGCAAGTAGAAGAAGTGCCTTCTAATAAATTGATGAGTCCTGAAGATCAGGCTTGTGAAAATATTTATCTTTCCACCACAGTTCGCAACAGTGACGGTCGTTATTCCGTTCACTTACCATTCAAGGATAATCCGGAGAAACTTGGAGATTCATACACAGTCGCAAAAAGAAGATTTGAACTTCTTGAACGTAGATTTTTAAAATCTCCCGCTATACGTCAAGAATATAATGAAATAATTACCGAATACGTCGATAAAGGCATTATATCCCGCGTCCCGTGTGACGAATCTAGTAATTCTATTTACTATCACGCACACCATCCTGTTTTACGCCCTGACAAAAAATTACGTATTTGCATAGACGGAAGTTCAAAAACTAATACCGGTCTTTCTTTAAATGATATATTACATACCGGTTATAATCTACAAAACGATATTTTTAATATTCTCTTGAATGTCCGCATTTATAAAATAGCTTTTTTCGCAGACGTTAAACAAATGTACCTATGTATAGAGGTACATCCACCGCACCGCAAGTATCAACGTATTTTATTTCGATTCAATTCTACGGATCCGTTACATGTATATGAGTACAACAGAGTTTGTTTTGGCCTCACTTGCTCTCCGTTCCTTGCTTTAAGAACCTTGCGCCATCTAGCAAATGATGAGAGATGTACCTATCCTCGCGCCGCAGACATAGTTGAACGAGACGTCTATATGGACGATCTCGCCTCCTCCGCTTCGTCACTTGATGAAGCTGTCGATTCCGCCGACCAGCTTATTAAGCTATTCAAGGCCGGGGGTTTCGAGTTGGTAAAGTGGACGAGCAACTCACCCGAGCTTCTCGCTCACATACCCGAGTCTCACCGTCATCCGAATGAATCCATTTCTTTTGATGAAGAGGTTAATTTTAAGATTTTAGGTCTACGTTGGCTACCTGGTTGCGACCATTTTATGTTTACCATCACACCTCCGCAACCTGTAGGTACGAAACGCGCCATACTGTCCGCTACGGCACGCTTATATGACGTACTAGGTTTAGCGGGTCCCGTCATTTTGTACTCCAAACTACTCATTAAAGAGCTCTGGCTATTAAAATTAGACTGGGATGATTCACCCCCACAATATATTTTAAATTCCTGGCATCAATATATTGATGAATTACCGCTTTTATCCGCTCTGAAATTTCCGCGTCACCTAGGAATTGAAAAGAATTCCAAAGTGTCCCTGTTAGCATTCGCAGATGCCAGTGAAAAAGCGTATGGGTGCGTTATTTACGCCCATGTCACTACAAACTCTGATGATAAACCTACCGTCCGTCTAATTTGCTCGAAATCTAAGGTATCCAGTGTCAAATTGGTAACCATGCCGAGGCTGGAACTGTGTGCATTGGTTCTATGTTGTAAGTTGTTACGTGTTGTTCATGACTCATTCTCAAAACGGCTTCACGTAGAGAATGTATACATTTTTTCCGATTCAGAAGTCGCACTATGTTGGGTGCATTCGTCCCCACATAGATTTACTACTTTTGTAGCAAACCGAATTACACAGTGCCAGTCGAATTTCGCACCGGAATGTTTCTACCACATTTCAGGATCTCAAAATCCCGCCGATTGTTTGTCACGCGGTTTATTGCCGTCCCGCTTACAAAACCATGAACTTTGGTTTCATGGCCCCACATGGGCCTCATTGCCCATTTGTACTTGGCCTATTAATAAATTTGTCGCTAACTCAGCTCAACTTCCGGAAGAAAAAACTATTTCACACATTACTTGCATTATAGAGGAATCTGTTTTGATCACCTTAGGCTCAAAGTTTTCTTCTTGGTCTAAGTTTCTCAGAAGTACAGTATATATTCTTAAATTTTTAAAACTTCTACCTCGTAATAATATAATCTCCGCGAAGGATTTAGACGAGGCGGAAACTTATATTATACGATCCATACAACGCGCCTCCTTTTATGAGGATATATTAAATATCAAAGGAAATAAAAACTGTTCTTCAGAGTTACGCAAATTATCACCATTTTTAGATAATAAAAATATTGTAAGAGTTGGTGGCCGTTTACGACGCTCTTCTTTAGATTATTTTCAAAAACATCCCGCCTTACTTCCTAAAAAAGGACACATTATTAACTTAATAATTGATTATTATCATCGCCAGCACTGTCATGCCGGACCACATTTATTGCTTTCCTTGTTACGACAAAAATTTTGGATTCTTTCCGCGCGAAACATCGTTCGTCAACGCATTCACCGGTGTGTTAGTTGTTTTAAATTAAATCCCAAGGCAACCTTTCCTCTTATGTCCGATTTACCTAAATGTCGCTTGGAGGAAAGTAAAGCTTTCACTCACACAGGAGTTGATTATGCCGGACCATTTTACATCACGATGTGTAGGAGACGAGGCGCCCGATACCAAAAGGCATACCTGTGTCTTTTTGTGTGTCTGGTGACGAAAGCAGTTCATTTAGAACTTGCCTCCGACTTAAGTTCCGCAACTTTCTTAGATGCCTTTAAAAGATTTTTGTCTCGGCGTGGTCAATGTAAATTTATATATAGCGACAACGGCACAAATTTTGTTTCTTCCAAAGCTTATCTTGGCGAATTACACGAATTTTTACGTACGGACGATTATTATAAAGTATTTAGTACAGAACTTGCAAAAAACCGAATTACTTGGCGTATGAATACACCTTCCGCTCCATGGCAAGGTGGAATTTGGGAAGCTAATATCCGCGCCGCTAAAATGCTGCTGTTTCGGGTGATCGGAAAGCAACATTTGTCGTACGAAGAACTCCTTACGGTTCTAAATCAAATCGAGGCAGTTCTTAATAGCCGCCCTCTTTACGTTTTAAGCTCGGATCCTTCCGAGCCTTGTGCGCTTACTCCCGCACACTTCCTATGCACCGCACCCCTGGAGTATCTGCCTGCAGCAGATCTTCGCAAAGAACCTACTAGTTTATTATCTAGATTCTCATTACTAGACTCAATTGTACAAACGTTTTGGAAACGGTTCAAGAATGAATACCTCCACACTTTACAGACACGCGAGAAGTGGAATAAACCTTCAAAACCTATCACTGTGGGGACAGTTGTTATTTTGAATGTTGATAACGCTCCACCCCTACAGTGGCCGCTAGGTATTATAACAAAATTGTTTCCCGGCAAGGACGGCATCGTTCGCAATGCCGAAGTTAGAACCAAAAGTGGTTCGTATGAGCGACCAGTTGTGCGTTTGTGTCCAGTGCCTATTGAATAATAATATATATTTTTTGTTGCTATATTATTATTTTATTAATGTTCTTATGTATGTATATTAATATGTATATTTTTCTTTGTTTTGTTTCTTTCGCAATTTCGGTTATTTATCTTTTTTTTTTTAATATAATTATATACTGATTCTTTTGAAGGGGTATCCTTCAAGGCCGGGGGAGTGTTGGATATTATTGCCGCCTAATTTAACGAATATTTTTATTAAACGAATCACACCTATCGTAGTCTATTTTCCCGCTCTATCCATCTCCCTCCCACTCATGCGCACCGAA
>DWPQ01002865.1:0-10133 GCA_018251795.1 Perichares adela | reverse complement strand
TCGATACTGGCACAGGAATCTCAATAATAAGACGTGATAAAGATAGTTACTTCGGAAATAAACAGTTCCAACATAGTTACGATAATATTCGATTCAAGTAAACATTAACAAAAAGTTTTGGCTCCAAAGAAATATCATTAGATAACTTCCCTAAGTTCAAATTCCACGAAGCTAATTTTAGTATAAAAGCATATAGTACTCTTGGAAACGACTTTACGACTAAATTCAACGTCAATATTTATATTCGATCGAAGACAATGCGCATTCATAATAAAACATACAAATTTAACTATCTTAACGAACCTAAAAACAGTAAAGAGAAACAATATTAACACAGGCACTGCATTAGTCGAAAAACAAATTTTAGATAACGATGTTGTTATATTGTTTTTATATTTAAACTTCGATGAATCAGAATAACTCATTTACAATCAATTGTAAACACTTCCAAAACCAATAACTAATCACCACCCCTACTACCAATGTAGACCCTTTGAATACAATCCTAATATTCCAAACGATAAATACAACAAACCAATAACGGTAAATAATGTAAACTCGGTTGATAAACAAAATAAAATAATTGAATTAATAAGAAAGGAACAGTTAAACTCCGAGGAATCAGAATCATGAGACAGAATAATTTCTGAATAGTCTGATATATTCTTTATCGAAGGCGATTCTCTTACGTTTAGCAATCATACGAAGCACCGAATCCCTACACGTCGAATACTCCAATACACACTAAGACATACAGATTCCCACAGGTTCATGACCAAATATTAAAACGAATGCATTGCATCTTTAGAAAAACAGCAACTAGATCAAAACAACGTATTTTATCAACAACTGCAAATAAAACCTTCGGCTATTTCAAATTTTAACGAAACCATTTTAAGGATCTCTTATGATGAATATTCAATAAATGATAATCTTGAGAAACTGAATTCTTAGTTAAACTGAACAGGTGAAATCAGTTTTGAATTGCGAGCTACACATCAAGTATTTTCGATATTTATTCAATTTCTAGAAGGCATAGTATCCTTACAAAAAGAGCTTGAGATACATTAATACAAGCATCTTGTTTATTAAATCGGGAGCGATCACCCATCTATTATAGTTATATCAACGGTACACATATGTATAGAGAACTTCTAGCGAGGTATCATGTAAGAACTCCGGCAATTCAAGGCAATTCCGGACCCACGTTCATTTGGAAAAGTTGTTGAATTTTATGAGTAAAACTTGTCCTCCAAATTTGTACACTTCACCACCGAACACTACATATTTTATACTACTACAAAGCACTCCACACGTCGTTGAATGTGGAGACAATGTTCAACATAAAGAAAATTCGGATCCAGGCATCATATCTCTTAAACCAGAATACAAATTTTACACTGCATTCGTCAAATTATATGCCGAAAAAGACGCAGAAACAAATCTATCACATCCTTTCATAACAGTTAAGTTGGAAGAAAACTGTATTCCATAGAATTTTAAATCTACTCCACCAGAACTTTTACCTATTACAATGAAAAATATTCTTTTAGATGATTTCAATATCATCAAGAACCAAATCAACGCTAAACACTGGATCTTGGAAGAAGAAAAATTCAAGCTTGAAAACAACAATATCTCTTCAACGTTTTCATTTGCCACCATTGGCTTCGGAATCGCCATGTTATCCTACATTATATACAAATATGTTGCGCATAATTTAGCCAAAATATTCAAAAAACGACGAGCTAACACAGAATCGGTTGCGTACAAATATTTAACTATTGTTTTGATAACTCAAGAAGGAGACCACGAGTGCAAGTACCTATGACCAACATGACAACGACATCAAGTATTTCAGATAAAATACACACCTGAATTATCCTGAATACAAACTTGAACATAGGTATTTTTTCGCTGAAATCACAAACATTAACCTAATATTAATAACACAGCGAAATGGAATCTCCGATTGAGAATATTAGATTCTTTGATTTCCGCCGTGTCCCAGGAGGGTTTCTTTGTAACCCAAAATTATTCTGGATAAAGCTTGTTTTTCCAGTGACGAAAATGAGAAGTGATATACGGATCTGATTATTTATTTATTATTAACCGCGACTCTGTTCGTGTGGGAATTTTGATGTGAATGTGTGAGTACTGAGCTTTATCAATAATTATTTTAGGGGAATAATTGGCAATACGCCTAGCGAAGTAGATAACTGCCTGCCAACCCGCACTTGGGCAGGGTGGCTATGGCCTTTTAAACCCTCTCAGTGTGAGATCTGAGCCCAGCAGTGGGACAATTATGAGTTGTTGTGTGTGTTGTGTAAGCGGTCACCGTCGTCGGCGACATCAATGGGCGCTACCGGAATGGACGCCCGATCAGTTTATTACTAGCTCTCTGACATTGCAGACGAAACTCACGAAACACGTTGAGTCATTTCACTTGATTCTAGAGGGAAAGTGGTGAGCCAATTATGAAGCCAGGCAGGTTGAAGACCGTACCACCATAAATGAGGACCTTCGGGATCCAACAGGAGGGACCGATCCCCATAACCTCGTCCGTTGCTCAGCCGGGCGAAACACGTTTAAGTCAGTTTGCCTTGGGCTCAAAGATGGATGGAGCTTTTTACGGACCAAAATGAAGTGAATTGTCCAAAGTATTAGAGAAGTAGAAAGAAAGCAGTTGGTTTGTTGAAATTAACAGACTAGGCTTTATGTAAATTGTTTGTTTATGTAAATGATACGCACACGTGTAGAAAGTGTTTCATCACATCGTATCAAATAACATGGTGAACAATGTATCAAAGTGCATTGACTATAATAGTACGTTGGTACCAACATACGTCACCGGTATTGTGTTCAGCGGGTTACTGAGAATGTTGTGAGTTATAGGATAATTTAATATTGATATTGTGAAAAGAATAATATTTACCGAAATCATCTCATAGTTTAATAATAACTACATAGACGCTTCAAGTTGGTAATGATCTAAGTTAAGCTATGCTTCTTTAGTCTATGCTAATATTATAAATGCGAAAGTAACTCTGTCTGTCTGTGCTAGTATTGTGATGAAATTTAATTTGGAGATACTCGAAGGTCTTGGGAGGAAAATAGGCTAAATTTTTCCAATTTTTTTTTTTAGTTTTTCTAGGAATTTTATTATTTTCGAGATAAAGTCGTCAGCTCTACTAGTAACTTAGTATTTAAGATAAGCTCTTGTAAACACTTTTGTTTGACTTATAAAATGACTTCGCAGATACAGATGTTCATGAGCAGCGCCACCACTTCCCATCAGGTGGCTCATCTGCTTCTCAGCTATAAGCATAAATGTAACAGTATTCAACTAAATACAATGCAGGTATATGATAATGCATATTTAATTGAGGCTTTTAACAATTTATTTATGTTATTTCAGACGTGACGAGATGACGATCCAGAGCATGACCGTGACGGAGGAGCGTGACTCCAGCAGCTGCTGCAAAAGGTAAATAAAATAAAAACTTTTTTAATTAAATGATTGAAATCATTTATTTCAAATGTTACATTAAATGAAAAAAATTAATATAATTTACAAGTTTCTCCTTACGAGAATAATCAACAAACAATCAGACGGGCCAACTGATTGAAGTATTGAAAAACACAACATTGCAACCGAAATTCGTAAAAATATTCCACGGTAGATTAATATTTTGTTGGCCTATTCCAGGGTTAACACGGGCTATGTGCGATTTTTACGTATGAAAACCCACTGCAAGCATCCCGCCATGTAAAGGTTTTTAGATTTGATATGATTCTTTCACTATGCAATGCATCTTAGGATCATCTCAAAGAACTCTGCTATTCTCGATATCTATATTAATAATTTCGTGCCGGAGTACGGTAGACTCGATCGCAACCATATCTAAATAATTAAACATAAAAAAATATAATTTTCGAGTCGACAACATATATCCGCATAATTCATTTAAATCATTAAGTTGTTAAATTCTAATGATGCTGACAGAAAAATCGCAGTCGCCGTATTGACCAATATTGACCAATATAGCGAAACGTCACTGAAACTGGATGACATCTTGAGTAGTGATTAACCCATGCGTTACATCACAAAGAACTATGATTTTGAAACTAAACGTCTTGCGGTCAACATTCAGCGAATCCTTGTTATACTCTGTGCTATGTGTTTTTGTTGCCGTAGTGTTCTACTTTGTCTGGATTACAGACATGATGCCGAAATTGCTACATTTCACCCGAGCGAAGCCGGGCTTTGTTCTCGTTTACTATAAATCCAGATACTTCATTCTGACGGCTAGTAATCTGGAAGTGTTGTATTGATTTAAACATTGATTTTCCGCTCAAAAGACTTACTGTCAAACTCTGAGGTGTTTCCGTCTGATTATAATGTTGGTGTCTTCAAGGGTAGAGTGTGTATATAAGTAAGCGTTTACTAAACAAATGCGCCTTAGATTACATTTCTAATCACCATCAGGTGAAATTATGGTCAAGTGCTAACATTATATCGTGAAATAAAAAGTAGTATTAATATTTACACGTATGAATTATTAATTGTTATTTTTCATGTGTAAGTAACTGTTTAATATGGCAGGATTTACTTAAACGATATAGACTATAAAGTGATAAAGAACTTATATATAAAGAAATACCTTCTGTGAACAAGAGACGCATTGTTATCCTGAACACGTATTCCTTCACTCAGCGTAATGGGTCGCGTAATGCTAAATACGAGTTAGTTGGCGGCATTGGTCGTTTGACACGAATCATCGAGTCGTTCATATCGAGCTAAACCGTTTGTTAAATTGAAACTTGATTAGGTTAATGGCCATAGATTAACGAGCAAAACTTTTTAATTAACATCCTAAGAGGAGTTTTGTATACAGTGATCATGGATTATGTTAGATTTACCAATGGGATAAATGCATGTTTATAGTCTATGTTACACTAACTTTTACATTGTAATGTATTTATCTTTTAAAATTAATTCTCAGCGGATTCCTGATATGCCAAAAATTTACAATTACAATATTCTAAAATTCTATTTTTCTATACTGATCTTATAAAGAGGAAAGATTTGTTTGTTTATTTGTACCAAATAGGCTCCCAAACTACTGAACCGATTTGAATGAAATTTGGCATAGAGATAGTATAGAGCCTTAGAAAGAACATAGGCTATTTTATATTACAAAAACAACGTTTGCGGGATCAGCTAGTATTCAATAAATGTAAATAATATTTAAACATTAATATCGTTTCACTTATATTGTCCTAAATAATAGACTGATTGTTAGTTGTGTTTAGATATTCAATGAGTATAAGAAATAAAATGAATTGGAAGCAAGCATTAATATTATCGAAATAAATAATGCATGTTTAGTCAGGGTTCATAGAAGAACATACCATTAAATGTTTAATTAAAGTAACTTCTTAGTTATAAATAAACTAGCTCTAGCGTTCTTTAATTATTGTGCAATCATTTCAATATGAATAATCTAAGTAAATACCGTGAAATTAGATTGAATTGTACGTGTTTTAGTTGTAATATCGGAAAACTAAAAACCAACCGCTCCTACACGGTTCATCCTGGGCTGGTAGCACGTGAGTAATGTTAGTGTTACATCGTAGGCGAAACATGCCATTCGGTAACCCTATCTGCTAGTTTGACGGCTATTCACATAAAAATACCACTTCATTCTATAACCTTGGTCAATAGTAGTCTCGATAGTTCGCACCTAATCACCTTCCAACATTCCTACAC
The DNA here is from genome assembly GCA_018251795.1 of Perichares adela. Taxonomy (NCBI): domain Eukaryota; kingdom Metazoa; phylum Arthropoda; class Insecta; order Lepidoptera; family Hesperiidae; genus Perichares; species Perichares adela. The sequence continues at coordinate 4,360 of DWPQ01002865.1, read as the reverse complement.
CATATAAGTGTTATTGCCAATTGATACCTAGTCAGTTATGATTTCACAATGATTACTTTATTGAGGAAATAAGCTAGCAAATAACCTGTCAGGTACTATAATAATTTCTTGGGTAAAAAAATATGATAACGGTAATTTTATCTTATTGACGATTTCCTCACTAATGTCAACATGCCTTCTCTACTACTGAATACAGTAGGGACGAATACAGGAGGGATTTTCATAAAAATATATACCAATTAAAATCTGACATCTTATAAAGGACTACATAAAATCGTCAAAACTACAAAGAGACAAAACTTATGCAGATCAAATAACTATAAATTCTTATAGCTTCAATCGCCCTTGTTCAGATAATAATAATAATTTATTTATTTTCACATACATAAGTTGACATATTTGAGTTTAAATTCTTATATTCAATATTACTATGTAATTATTTTATAGGATTAGAATAGAAACCTCGTACCCAATAAAACATAACATTCAGCTTACCCATTTACCACCGTTTCGGGATCACAGTGACAAGAAGCTATAAAACGCAGACAAGCTGCCAACAATAACACATTCCATATTTCCATAAAAATATCTCGGTGCATCACAAAACATCCGCTAAAACTAAATCTCGAGTTATGCTCTGCACTGATATGAAACTCGGATGTGAAAGGTATACTAATGCGCAATTTCATACTTTAGTGGCTATAAAACCGACCGGTGTGAGGATATATGTACCATAAATAAGGATGTTTATATGACGATAATAGATCGAATAATTGGGCGTAAAAGTTAAATGGAGTGGCATGTTTGGGTCTCGTGTGAAGAACGCCGTCGGCTCCCGCGCCGATTGGCAGTCGAGACGTACAATGTAGCCGATTGTTAACGCTGCACACGGGTTTAATACGTTATCGTTTTTATATGAATACCGTAAACAATATTGGTAAATTGACATCACTATCCATAGAAATCAACGTAATCAAAAGGTTATATCCAAAGCGTTGACGAATCACGGATTGGATAGAAAGTTTGATAAAGAACGCTAGCTGACTCCGCAAACTTTGCTTTGCCATATCAATATTTGCAGAAAATTGGGGGCTAGAGAAGGTTGAAAATTAAGGGTTGTCTGTATTTTTAAAAACGTAAAGATACCTAAAGATACACGTACGTAAAGATACCTAAAGATTTAGGCATGCGGGTTAAGAAAACCTCGTTACCATAGTAGTTGCGATAATGCGAAAGTAATCCTGTCTGTCCGTTTTTGACGTCAATACTGTTGTCAGTGCTGTACCGTTTGTGATGAAATCGAGATACTTTAAGGTCTTGGGATGAAAATAGGCTACTTTTATTTCACTTTTTTTTAGTAATATCATTGTTTTACGAAAAGGTCGCCGAAAATGGGCTTCCTGGGCTGACATGGCATACGCTGGCTCGACCTTATGAGATACATAAAAATAATGTTCCACAAACACATTTTCCTTGCCCAGTCGCTGCTTTTCCGTGCAGGACAAACTCTGCCATATCCACTATCTTTATTTTATGTGCATCGATGTATGAAGTATACAAATTGAAGTTATCATAATTACTAACCCACACAATAATAATAACACACTAAGCGAATACATACAAATATATCGTTTATAATTTTTACCTAAGGTTTTTGAAAGAGGTTTCATTATAACAAAGACACAAGTAATTTTAATATACTCAAGTTTTATTACAACGACCTACATTTAAAATTACACTTCGGATTGTTAAAACCAAATGATGTATACGTCATACATATATCATATACGTAGCAACTTTTCGTGTTATAAATAAAAAATATGTAAGCGTTTTATTCATAAGAAGTAGTTTGTTTTTTATGGATATTTTGTTGGCCGTAGCAGCCCACAGTTTCCAGCAGAGCAAGGAGCTTAATACGCAGCCAGACAAGAACTTATGGTAGCGTAGAGGCGGTGAACCCTCTTCGAAAATTAGGGGTTGCAACTGTCCTAAGGGTACCCCTTTGGCGTTACCTGAATATCTAGGCTTTGATTAAATGATATGGGTATCGAACCCGGATCCTTCGAAAGTAGTCTTTATAAGTATTGCGTAGTTTAGTCTAAATAAATTTTGCTTTTGCGTGTGTATGTCAAAATGAATTTTCTGAACGAAGGATGACTGATTTTTATGGGACCAGTGATAAATAATCAGACGCCTTATGGTAAGCGGTCACCATTCGCTTTCAGACATCCATGCCACCAAAGGTCAATGGCCAAACATAAAACGAAAGACCCGCTAATTATACTTTTGAATTCAAATGCATATCTATATATATAAAATTCTCGTGTCACAGTGTTAGTTGCCGTACTCCTCTGAATCGGCTTGACCGATTTTTATGAAATTTTGTACGTATATTCGGTAGGTCTGAGAATAGGTTGTAAACTATTTTTCTTACCCGTAAATGATAAGGGAGGCCCACGCCCAACATATTTTATTTTATGAACAAATTTTTTATACCAACTTTTATATAGCAAAACAACGTTGGCGAGGTCAGCTAGATTTTATATAAATGTTGTCGCCGATAACAAAACTGCAGAATAACATTTGACGGCCCAGCTAGTGCTTATAAAAATTAGAAATGATCACGTAAGTAAAGAATTTCACCCCGTGTGCGAGCGGTGAGCTTCGATGATTATCGCGCATGATAAATGGACCATGTCAAAATTTATTGTGGTCCTAACTCCACTATTGTCTCAATGAATACTTTTTTATTGTCATAATATTATAAAGAGCCGAGTCTGACAAGTGGCGTTTAGGATTATGATGCGTTCTTCACAAATAGCTGCCGTGTTATGACTGGCTCGAGTTATTTCGTGTCGGATCGTAAATTGATTTTGATGTCCTTTTTATGATGAATCGAAATCGATTTTTGATTTTTAATGCCAGTGCGTTTTCATATGTTAATATACTAGATTAACCTTCTGATCCAGTGAATTGGCCTTTTCATTATTATCCACGTCGAGTTACGCGCAAACAGCATAGATTAAACAAGGCTATTTTATTGTGTGCGGCGCACGAAAAAATTCAAGACATATTAACTGTGCATTTTTAATTTATTGACGGTAAAAATTATAGCGCGGTAATACGTGACATGTGCTCTAAGCGACCGCATGCTTTTTAATTTCTCAACAAAAGAAGTTAGAATGACAAACATAATCTTTTTATAACCTGTATTCTGGATGAATACCAATGTGGTTTGCCGATTGTGCTATATATTAAGTTAAAATTGGTTTTATGATACCAAATATTTGGACAGGGTTTTTATCGACGCAGTAATTTGATACTTGTTCGAGATGAGTTTTTGTTTGTATTTTTATGATAACTTCTCTATGTGGAATGACTGCTAAATATTGTTTTTGACGGAAGCGACATTGCGTTTTATAATTTGGGGGATACAGTTAATCGTTATTAACAATATTATTATTATTTATGTATGTAATAATTTAAATAGTTAATATTATATTATATGTATTCATATGAAAAATAATCTAATTGAAACACCTACCTCAACTTCTCTCCATCACCAAGGGTTGACTGGTAGAGAATGCCATAAGGCATTAAGTCCGCCTATTGTAATTCCTAAATACAGGTATTTCAATAAAGTAAAAAAAACCCTATTTTTTAACACCAAAATGTTGACTTTAACTTTTTTACATTGCAAACCAACGTTTGCGGGGTAAGTTAATTTAGTATAATTAAACAACCTCGTCATTTATTTATACTAGATTACTTTAATACCAGGTCCTGGTCCTCTGAACGTTCGACGTTAAAACTTTAACGTCGGTATACTCAGGAGACACGTTGAGATAATCAAGTGAGTGAGCGGTTTGCACTTCCCACCCTCTTGAAAGGTCTCTTCATAATCCCGCAATCTGCGCTCGCTACTTATTTATCTTTGTAGTATTCGGTAGGTGATAAAGCCTTTGAACAGTTTCACTAAAGAAAAAATATTAATAAGGCGAAAAATAAATTTATAATCTGATTGTTTGTTTATTTGTACAAAATAGGCTCCGAAACTACTGGACCGATTTTAATGAAATTTGGCCTAGAGATAGGATAGAGCCTGAAAACAACGCATGCTGTGAATGCCTATAATTGTAGGAGCAACTGCTCTTACAATTATAGGCATTATTATTATAGCATTATTATATATATATTATTATTATAGCATTCATTAAAGATATATTACATAACTATGTAATATATCTGTCGGCAGGTAGGCTATATCTATATGCTACCTATAACGATTCATAGAAACTACTGTATAAAACCTAAAAGAAGTGTGACGTCAGTGGTGTGACATTATCGGATGAGCGTTCTG
>DWPQ01002864.1:0-10133 GCA_018251795.1 Perichares adela | reverse complement strand
CAAACTCGGTTCAGTGGTTTAGGCGTGAAAGCGTAGCAGACAGAGTTACTTTCGCATTTATAATATTAGTAGGGATTAAATTAATTGTTATTGACAAAAACTTTTTTTTAAACATCGGTCCACACCATTTGATGTTTATCAATTATGGATATGAAAGAGATTACGACCGATTCTTAATCGAATACACATATAAAATTTTATAAAAATCAAACAGCATTCTCTAAGTCAATTATCATATTTAGGCTAAAATCTATGAACCGCACTTATTTTAGATTTTGCTTTGGTTTACAGAATTGACAACAATTTTTGGGCGGTTATTGACATGCGTTTCCTTTAGTTCACTAATTCCGTTAGTCATTTACCCAAAGGTTATCTGGAAGAAGTCGCTATTTAGCGATAAGATCGCCTTTTGTGCACAGACTACTTATTTTTGTTTATGTGTATTCCTGTCAATATTTTTTATGGATAAATAAAAAATAAATGCGTAACATTTTAACATTAATAGATGTATTGTTATAAAGTTACATCATATATTTTACGTCTTTCTAGAATATTTTAACTGTAACAAAATAAGTTACAGTAATAAGTTCTCGTCTCTCATCCTCCCCTAATTACCCCGCAGCCTTCCCAGCGCCCTCTCATTTTTTGCGGGATTTTCCTCTTGGGTCGCTGAAAAAACGCCTGAAAAACAGTTTCGGGTCGCGTGCACAGATGGCGCCCGTGTCTTTAATGAATGTGGACATAGCGGTATACATATCTTTTGTATACCGTAGTATTTTTAAGTCCTACAATGTTATGATGGGATAAGGATACAATTTTTAGACATGTTGATTTAAGTCAAAATAATGGAGTAAACCAGGTTTTTCCAAAATGGTTTCCGCGGGATTCGTAGAATAGTCATTAGGATTCTGCCAGGATTATTTATTTTTACTTTTTAAAATAAACGGTTAAATGATTAAAAAATTAATTTGAGCCAAATCTGCTTGTTTAGTAAATTTTTATTCTACTAAGTAGTTACTACACACTATCTATTAACATCTATACCAAAGCCCCATATAGCCCATAAGGAGCAAAAGAGCCACATGCGGCTCTGGAACCGCCCTTTGCCGACCACTGCATTAGAATAACTGCTCTGCAAAGACAAAAATAATCTGATTGAAACAATTAAATATAATCGTTACACAAAAGGCATTCTTATCTCTAATCTATCTCTACCAGACAACATTATGGTAGAAATTGGGGTAATAAAAATTATTGGGTGCAGATATAATGTATATGTATAGATATAAGTATATATTTAAATGGATACTCATTGCAAAAATAGTGGACAACTAGGTACAAATATATATATTTGTCTCGATGACTATTATCCTTCAAAGAATCAATGATTAAATATTTACGTATTTAGGGTGCTAAATTCAAATTCAAAATCATTTATTTATGTGGGTATCATTGATATTCTTTTGCACCACATATTTTGCTTCTATTACCGTTTCCAAAAGGTCCTTTGTCATTGAGGAGAAGAAAGGGCGAGAGAAACTCCTCAGCACATCTTTTAAATTTATATATGGCAATACAAAGGGAGGATCTAATCTGAATAGAATGGGTCGCAAAGCTAAGATTTCCAGGCGTCTTATGGTTCTGTAACTAAATGAAATAAGTTTTCCATAATAACTTTGTAGCAAGTTGAAACTGAGTATAAATTAAAGAAGGTCGTTGAACTGTGTACCACACAGTTTTTTTTTTTTACTTCTACGACCACGATTACCGCTTTTTATGATTTGACATAAAAAAATGCGTACAACACTTTATTTTCACCCTTCCATGACTAACCCCTAATTTTTAACACGAAATTTTATATGACATTACGATGTTAATGTTATTATGTGATGACATACGGCCGCATCCTGCACACAGCAACAATTTTCATATGTGGAACTTATGTATTTTCGGAGTTTACTCCTTAGGAATCGATTAAATTCAAATTCAAAATCATTTATTCATATAGGTATCACCGATACGCTTACGTTAATTTTGATATAAGGCGCTCGGTATGAAAAATGTGAAGAGTAAAACCAACTGAACGATTGACCTCGTTACGTTTTTGGTGTGCTATTTTGTGTTTTATGAATGTGAAGTAATGCTACCTTGTACTTGGCCGGTGTAGTAGACTATGACCTTTAAACCTTTCAATGAAACAGGGGACTCGAGTCCAGCTGTATCACAGTTACTAGTGATGAAATTAATGATAATCCCCCCTAGTACATAGGAGAGTAAACGAACCAATTTGATACCACGCTAGTACACAAAGATCTCAAAATTAGTTGGCTTCAAAAACGGACACGTTATCATAATAGCACTCTTACAAGAATGTTAATAAGCGAGTATCTAGAATCTTAAGGAAAAGAAAATTTGATCATTGTTACGACATAACTAACGAGGTACGAAGCCCTGACTAATTTATTTCAGCCGCACTTGGCTTTCTTCCCAAGCACGTTCTGCTATCCTAGATAGAATATTTCTTTTCTTAAGTCATAGTGTTACATTTTTTTTCTTACTGCTGAGTTTTGTACCTGTTCAGTCTCGACAGCGTTAACCTTTTAATATGCAAAGAGGATTTGTTAAAGCTCTTGGTGAATTCCAAAGTGTATATTTTGTAAATTTTAACGTAAGAGCCGTGATTATATTTCAATACCTATAATATACATATAAGTTACGTACATATAATTGAAATCGGGAAGCAAAATTATTTTTTGATTAGAACTTCTCGTATATAACATTTTTTAACTTGTATCGTGCTCAAATTTTGTGATTTTTGGGTAAGAACTTAAATTGAATCTCTTAAATCGTCTGTCCTTAATTGTTCCGTCTAAAAACACAAAAATTACCATCATTGAAATTAATTTCAATAAAAAACATCCTTTGTTAGTCTAGATTCTAGATCTAGCGACGAAGAACAATAAACTTAAGTTGAATTTTTGGTAAAAAACTACTTAAATTTTATAATTTTGTATGTGTTTAATAGAATATTAGGAATGAGATTAATTTAGTTTCATTTACTTCTATCTTTACTTAACTAAAACTTTTATTAAAATTATAGCCCGGATTTGAGGTTCGCTGGAAGAACAAATATAGTCTTGTCTTACAAGTTTTAATCACGCTATAGCTTTCCTTCAAAATCCTGCCCTCTTCAATCCCGATTCAGATTAAACTTTATCTAAAACTCAACGTTTCTTAAGCTAGTCTTAAGTAGAAAAGAGTAAAAACATACAGAAGTAATTTAAGAAGTAATGAATACTTATAGTTGTACTAAATGGAATCCAAATATTCTTGTGTATAAACCAACCTCTCAGCTTTACAAATAACTAGTTGACCCGGCAGATTTTGCACTGCCCCGAAAACTAGCGACTGGTGCTTTTGTAGAGCATTGTTTTATATATGTCTAAAACAATGAAATTTCTTGAAAAAGTAAAAAAAATGTGAAAAAATAAGTATCCTCAAACCTTCAAGTATCTCTATATGAATTTTCATCACAGCCGGTTCAATGGTTAGAATGTGATCACGTCACAGACAGACATATGAACAGAGTTAATTTTGCATATATAAAATTAGCATGGATAAGAGAAGACACCTGAGCGAGCAGAACAATTATTTTGATGATTTTTAATTAATATGTTCAATCTCAGCCAGGACAGCAATACCACATAATGTGGCTTAACTACTTAGACCCACATGTCGTTTAGTTCGATATCGCCAACAAATTCCAACTCTCGGCTTTTTAAAATAATCTGTACCATTGTATTGTATTATTGAATTATTCGTGAGACATTGTATTAATAATGATAAGAACATACGGTTGCGTACTCATGGTAGACTGTCGATCATGCCTACTAATTTCGGTCCATTCAGAGGACCTTTATCAAGGCGAGCGGTCACCTCTGCGCGCGGCGGCAATCTACCGTGAGTACGCAACCGTATGTCCTTATCATAATTAGTACCATTACACTATAACAACATTATTAAATATGTTCAAATGTTAATATCGTACAATTTCAAATTAAATTTTCACCAGAGCTACTTTCATCGCTGCATCATGTTTGAAATTAAAATTGAAATTACTATCTAATACTGTTTCTCTTATGTATTTTTTAAATAAATACTAGAAGTTTGCTTTAATGAACTTAAAACTTGAGAATAACTAGCTAATTAGTCAGAAGCTAACAGTTATTGTATGAGTAAGATGAGTATTGAAAGTCATGTAACCAAACAATATTAAATAGAATCTAAGAACCAAAAGTCGATATTTTTAAGAAAGAAGGAGCTATTGGTTTACAGAATGAAAAAGTTAATTATAATAATAGATATACCGTGCCAATCAATAATATTGAAAAAATAAGGCGCAAATAGAAAAAATGTACAGTAAAGATTGCAACGCATCTAACAATCTTAAAATAAGTATTTTTTGTTTAGTAAAACGGTAATTCCCGCAAAAAGTCATGTATAAGCTGAAATTCACATATATCTTTTACTGCCAGACTAAAACATAAAATTAAACGTACTTTTGCCTAATATTAACCTTATTTAATTTTTACACTGGTTAAAACATTTAACAAGCCATTTTCCTGCTTTTTAACTATTTTCACGACATAATTGTGATGATATTTCAACGCAGGCCATAAAACTGTTGAATTCCGCAAGAACTCTTACAGGAAGACCAATTTCATATATCTCTTGAAATGCCTCGAAGACAGCGTTAAAAGGAGATAAAAAGCTACACTGCAATGTAAAAAGGCCTTCCGGGGTCGTATCTCTTCTACTGAGCACGTAGCTTCGACTTCAAAAGTTATACAGTGTTTATGAAGTTATGATTTAAATTACTAAATAAGTTCACCCTTATCACTAAAATCATATATTTAGCAATCTTTAATAAATGAATTTACGATTATTTTTTTTTTTTACTTTTATGTGCTTTCTCTTTTACAGGGATAAAAAATAAAGCAAGTGTCCATCAAACTAGCTAAGATAAAGGCCAGCATTTAAAATTTGCTTTATCGAGTTCAAAATTCAAAATAATGTATTTATGAGGATATCATTGATACTATTATACACGTCATATTTTGCTTTTACTAACATTAATTCATTTAATTCATTCATAAACGTTTCAAATATTAGAAAAACATTTATTTATATAACAACCAAATTTAGAGTTAAAACTAATATTATTACATCATTAAAAAATTAAATAAAATGTAAATATATATACAGAAATATTTACAAAAAAAATATCTTCGAAACATTTTGAAATTGATTTTACTATCACATTAGAATTCTCTGCGTATTCATTTTTCACTTACCGCCAACACTTGCCTAGAATATATGTTTGTACTAAATCAAAGCCAATAACAAATGCTATTCCCACATTGGCAAAGGGCTTCATCACTTCCTTTTCAGCCGATAACTTATTAGTGGCACCCCCAATAACGAATGCTCATGGGCAGCGTTAATTACTTACATCATTGAGTGTCAAGAGCAGTGATAATCTAGTGGTTTGAATAATTTTCTAAGTTATGTGCGTGTTAGAAATTAATTGTCACTTGCTTTTTGGTGAAGGAAAACATCCCGAGGAAATCTGCATACCGCAGAGTTCTCCATAAAAAGTTCTCGAAGGTGTGTGAAGTCTGGCAACCCGCACTTGGCCAGTGTGGTGGACTATGGCCTGAAACCCTCTCTGTGTGAGAGGAGACCCGAGCTTAGCAGTGGGAGAATTAGGGGTTGTTATGTATGTATTTATCATTGAAGTACATGTTTGCTGATTTGTTACCTTTTAATATTAAAACTTAGTGCTTTATTTGTGGTAAAATATTGCGAGAACCCGAATCATTCTAAAATATCAACAGTGATTCTAGTTTCAAATCAACAAATATTACATAATGTACAAAACGATTCCTTCTGGTGTTTATTCATTTGTAGTTTGTTTTCAATTCTCGTCTCGACTGTTTGTTTTATTAGCGAGTAAAAACGAAACAATTTTTAATCACCGCTGACTCCTTTCATTTGTTCTGTTTCAATTTCTCTTTTTTCTGTTAGCTAAATTAGCTGCTTGGAGCTGTAGAATCCGATACAATTTTAATTACAAAGTTGATTTTATAGAATTGGTCAAGAGTCATCAATTAAAATGAGACAGGTCAGCAGATTTTCAGTGTTATCAGCATTTTATTAAAGTGAATTTAAAAGATATTAAAACTATGACTGACGTTAACTAAACTACTTGTACATTTTTCATTTACAATAATAAAAATACAATAAAGATATAATTTTAACATCTATCTACAATAAGAAATTTTAATTAGAATAGGTATGCTAATTAAGTAACGTTTAAATGTCTTGCTTTAATTATTTTGCTGACTATTTATTTCGAAAGTACCTACTGAATAGAATTTCTACCACCTTCCAAGCTTTCTAATTTATACGATCCTCTAGATATTCAGATGTATAGGAATCTCAAAGTAATGATAATTTATGGACTGATTTCGAATTGATATTAAAGCGATCGATTAAACTTGGGTCGGATTGATTTCGAGACCTTCAAGAAAGTACTATAACTAAGCGATATTGTGAGGACCTAGCTTTTAAATTTTCATTTTGACATTTAGAATAGAATTAGGATGATCCATTTTTAAGTCTAAGTCCTCTACACGTGTTCCCTCCTGTTTGTGATTACTGGGCTCACAGAACCGTGGTACAGACCATGCAGTATTTATCTAACCTCTATATTAAATTGCCGTATTATATTAAAATAAGAAACCAATTTTTCATCTAGTCACTCATATTGTACAAATTGAATGAATTCTAAAACCTTTTACTTCCTAAGCATAACAATTTAAAACTTTGAAGAAATGGACTTAGTATTTGATGAATCCTTCGTCATACAAATACTCGTATACCAATCTCATACTAATGACATATTAACCCCATAAAATACCAAAAAATATTATTTGAAAAAAAAGTTGTTGAAATAAACGTCAAAAACTTTCAAACTCACGAGTTATTAAATATCCAATACTCTTAAACAATTTGGATAGTGTCAAACATTAAATAAGCAAAGCATGGTTCGCAAAAGCCGGATTGCTGGATTCGTGCGACATTTCAATAACGGTCCAACATTCCAAAATAGCACTTATTTCAATGTGCTAAAGTGTTTCTTTATCGCGAACGGCACATTGTAACGCACAAAGGCGCGGATTACGACGCTTTAGCTTCGGAGTATTAAAATTGTTTCAGCAGTGTTGTTTCCGACCCAATTTCAAAGGCTTATAAACTGTGGCCGTTCCTCATTTTTAGAATTAGATTATCCTGCATTTAATTTGGGTCTCAAATCGTTTTTCGTTTGAACGATGTTGGTTTTTGGAATTACGAGGTCCAAAGCATTTGCTTCTTCATTCTGTTAGTGTCCATTCGTAAGAGTTTGTGCTTTAGAGTTTAAATGTTTGTAACTTGATTCGCAATTTATTCAAAAATAGTAGGTATTTAGTTAGTGCGCATTAACCTTCAAGACAAGAATGCCTTTTACCTTCAGACTTCATCTGATGGTAAGTGTAAATAAAATCTATGCAAATAAATAAAATTGTAGTGTGTGTTTGTAATATTTAAATAACCGCTTTTTACTAAATGCGTGTGTGTATGTATACAAGGTACGTATACCAACATTTTTTTTGTATAATTGTTGTCTGTCTGTTGTGTGTCGTGCTGTCTGTCTGTCCGGCTAATCTCTGGAACGGCTGGACGGATTTAGACAAGACTTTCACTGCAGATAGAAGAGGTTTGTAGCATTTAACAAAGGATATATTTTATCTTAGATTTCCCACGGGTTCAGGCTTTACGCAGAATAAACTTTGTGAGACAGTAATTTCCACACGGGCGAAGCCGCGGGAATAGTTGATATATAATAAAGTAGGGTTTTTTTTTTGTAGCAATTTATATTTTTGTTTGATTTAATTTTTTTAATGGGACTTCATCTTTTGTACCACCTAAATCTTACATCTTTACAATATTTGGGCACTTTACGTATCTTGGTCTAAAATCTTTACTTTAGATGAAGTAACTTTTAGGTTACTACAAAGTAATCCTTTAAGTAATTTCCTAATCGGCTTTAACTTGTACTAACCTTATCTTGCAAACTTGTTGATAGTACCTAAGCTAATTCGTCTTTCATGTAACTCTACAAAATAAAAATAACTACAATGACATATTACGTATATTTAGACGCTTATTGTAAATAATAAAATGTTGATATGTATAAGAGCTTTAATTAGGGGCAAGTAGTAAACATAAATTACAAAAAAAACATGAAAATATGCGGAATAACGATACTGAGAAAAAAAAGACAAACACATATTCGATTTATAATAACTCTCGAAAATTTCAAGTCTTCAAAGTTTAATGTGTTGCAACTTCAAATGTTTTTTTTCGCTTATCATAAGTTAATTATAACTTGAAGGCGTCCTACTTATAATCGAAAGGGAACGCTAATAGTCTTTCGCGGTATATCTAGCGAATGACGAAGCAAAACGCGGCTTGGGTATCGCGGAGATGATTACGACGGACTATTTATTTCTTATACTATTGTTGATATCTGTTTATTATATATTATTATTTATTATTCCTGGTAACCTTATCCCTCGAAAGACTGTTTTTTATCTTAACAGCTGACACTCTATACAACAGTTTAATGTCTCTGACAATACAACCGAAACATGTCAAGACATATCTCAGGTTATTCTAGAAGAAAAATGGTAATTCAACTAAGGAAACCTGACAATTTTGTACTGTCGGGATCAAACTTTGTAGCACTGAGCCCAAAAACCTTTGACAGGAGGGTTCTACCGATATAACGTCTTCTTTTGCGTCACGTGCAGGTGAGGTGGACTTGAACTTAAGGATCTATGGAGTCTGGTACACCTCGATTTGACAGCAAAGAGAAAATACAGGATAGAATTTTCAATCCAGGTTAAGAATCTCTTATCAGCCCATAATTGTCCCACTGCTGGGCTAGGGCCTAGGGTCCACCTCGCTGGCTAATTGCGGGATGGACTTCACACACCATCGAGAACATTATGGGGAACTTTCAGGTGCGTTTCCTCACGATGTTTTCCTTCACCGAAGCAGGTGATAATTTATGTCACACATAACTTTTAGAACATTTGTGGTACCTGCTGAATTCGAACGCACAACCTCAAAGAATATAATGGATTTAAAGTACATTAATAACCATTTGCTTTCAAAAAAATTGTAAAATTACACTCGATAGTTCGTTCATTGACTTGTTTATTCGAAAACACAAGTCTTGCATCCACTGTTTTTTATCAAGCTTGTATTTATTAAACATTCTAGGAGTAAAACATAAAGCGTTCTCGGAGCTTTCTAATTTTAAACTTTAATTAAAAGTTGCAAGTTATAAGGTTTTAAATCTGAATCCTATAAAATTTATGAAGATGAAAATTTTTTTTTTCTGCAATAAAGCTGTATGGGTAAAATCTAGACTTCCTTGATAGACATGAGTGTTGTTTAGGTGTTTTTGAATTTATTTCAATCTTTACAACGAGTCAAGTTTTAATAATTCTCATTGTTCCTTACAAAATATTAAAGTTTTACTTAAAACTCGGTACTTTACTTCTTACATGAACCAATGTCTAGTCCAAGAAAAAGTTTCACAAAGTACTCCGTCTATACGCTTGAGAAATTAATTTGAAGCAGCTGTAGTGAATGTTTTTGAACTGATTTCAGTATTGCGAGTTAAGAAGAAATAACTATGAACTTAGAAGTAAACCTTTTATTCCTGATGGACAGTTTGCAGTTGGCATTTGCGGCCTTTTTTTGTTTCGAACGGAAACCTTTAAATGGTACCCGGTGCCGTAGGGAGCGATACAGGGTTATGTGGGATTTATACCGCACTAAAACCCCCCAGTGGCTTTCCTGAGCGCTGTGTGACGGACTCAGGGATTCAAAGGAACAACCGGAGCGCTCCGAGCGCAGTGCCTTTTGGCACTACCTGCGAGGTACTAGGCGTCCCAACGCCCATTTTACCCCTTCATGATGGCAAGCGGCTACACATGCCATCGTCCTTCCCGGGGCTG
>DWPQ01002863.1:0-10134 GCA_018251795.1 Perichares adela | reverse complement strand
GCTCGTCCTTTTATACTCAGGTTTTGCATATTAATGAGTTCGGAACCTTTCACCACTAAAGTTAGTAGTTTATATATATACTATAAGTCTATGGTATTCGGTACATCACTACCTATTCAAAATGAAGTTAACACAACCGCTATTAAACCGATGTTTGGTGTTATCGACATCAAAACTTTTTTGGCGAAAAGTTTTTCTAATATATTCCGAAGTCTGAAAGTTTTAAACGTTTTATAACAGTCAATTACTTTTACATTCTGTTGGTTCCATTACTATACGTATCAAAACCATAAAAAATTTGCATAACTTCAAAACTATTTAAAATATATTGTACCCAGAGCCCCTAGACAAAAATCTTAGCGGTAACCGTTTGCGCTCACGCTATTTCAAAAATGTATGGTAATAATGACAGTCCCTTCGGAATGGTTTTCGGCCTGACAGCATTATCTTTCCGCATCTGGTCAGTGGCCGATTATTTTTGGGGCATTACACGCCAAACAGGCAGCGTTAATAATTTGGCTAATTGAACATATTAGGGCCTAAATAAATATCCATCACTATTTTTTTTTAAAGGTTAGTGGTTTATGCTATTTCAAAAATTCGATAAAATTGAAGAACGTCATAATTTTTTGTCATTAATTGTCAAAATTTGTCATATTTTTTTTTGCAGTCAGTGGACTTAATATCAACTAAATAGTGATTACTTGAGAATATTAACTAATTTTCTTAAAAATATATATATAATAGTTATAATAATATAATAGAAAATAATATAATATAATAGTTTTTCATATCCTAAACCGGAAGTCAATGTTAAATATCTGATTTTGGCTAACTTTGCACCTTTTTATTATTTTTTTTACGTTATAATATAGAACATACATGCAACAATACTTACAGAATTAGGCACGCTGAAGTGATTCGGTACCAGTTCCATATCGCCGAAAACAAACATTATTGGATAATGGTACAAGTACATGGCGTATGACAACCGTGAGGGCAGCTTCCATACCGGGAGTGACAGCAACCAGTTTATTGGACCTGTATAACAGTTCAATAAGTCATGTAGTTACTTAATACGAGTTACATACTACGATACGAGAGGGCACCAGCTTTTTCACTAAATCATGGTATGACTGTTTTCTATATTGCTCCCTTAAACAGTTTTTTATCGTTTAAACGCACGGCGCCTAAACAAAACGTAACGCAAGAAATGCGATTTCTCTATTAGCTATTTTGGTGAATGTTAACACCCATTATGTTTGCATGTTAAGGTTATTGTCAATTGAAAATGACGGTAGCAAGGAAGGTGAACAACAGCTCGTGTTACTAACAGCTGTTTTAAACAGTAACGATTACTTTACCTCCATATCCATGCACACAGGCGAAGATGAGCCATCCCAGCCCGACCGCCCACAGCGACCTCTGGAACGAGTTTATCAAACTATCTACGGTCTGATTGTTCCAGTCAGGTTGTTTGACTATATAGGTAGTGTAGAATGGTGACAGGAATACCGCCAGGGCCACTACCCATAACGCGTTTATTATTACCTGAAATAAAGTTAATTCTGTGTACTGTGTGTGTATTATGAAGTGATATTTCTTATTTCAAATTCAAATCCAAAATAATTAATTCATGTTGTTATCACTGATACACTTATGCACGTCAATTTTTTGCTTCTACTACCGCTTCGGAAAGGTGCTTTATCATGGAAGTAGAAGAAGAAACACTTGCACAAACTATCATCATCATAACCTATAATTGTCCCATTGTTGGACTCTGATCTCCTATCACTAACAGACTTCTCACACCTCTGAAAACAGTATGGAAAACTCTCAGGTGTCCAGGTTTACTCACGATGTTTTCCTTCACCAACGAAAGTGATCATTAACTTCTCATGCGCTAATAATTTAGAAAATTATTGATGCGCGCCGGATTCGATCGCACGAAAACCCGTTCGGGAGACTAACGTTGAAACTACTAGGCTACCACTGATTATATTTTAGTGTACAATATCATTTTAGTATACTATATTATATCATATCTATGTCTGTGGTTATACACAGTATGCAAGAATATAATTTATAGCACAGTGTGAAAAAACCTGCATTTTACGCACGGTCGCGTGCGTTCGCGGGTTTATATCACACAGTGCTATAAAATAATATACGATACTTGTGACCTACGTGGTCTATCATTGCACTACGTTTAGCGCTATCTACAGTCCGTGTAATGATAGACCACTAAGGTCGCTCGTATCGTAATGTACTAATATCTATGTCTGTCGTTATACATAATATGCAAGAATATAATTTCAACATACCCAATTAATTTTAACCTTATTCCCACGATAAATATGAAGTATATATCCAAAAATCATTCCGACAAAGAATGGTCCGGCACGGGTCAACGTGTTGAAGTAATAATACTTCATAAAATCGTTCATTTCATCCAAACGACTGTAAAAAAATTAACAATAAATTAACAAAAATCATTTTCAGGTCTTAACACTTGACAATATTTATTAAGCTTGACAAGTGTAATTTGTCAGAGGATTTAAAATCATTAATACCATTCTTCAACATGTAGTGCACCACGTTTATTGTAACAGTAGAAAATCTGTTGTCTCGTCCAGATCTGACCTTGGCCAATGACAGATTAATATGTCAAATGTCAAGACGTTGTCTATAATGTGTCATTTTCGTCGTTATAATGACTAATGTAATTAAGTCGAAATGTAGGTATCTTAATAAACATAATTCTTTTGTACATCTGTTTGTGGCGCAACTCCTCCTAACCAGCTGGACCGATTTGGATAAAACTTTGTAGTATCAGGGTAAAATTGTTTCCTGGATGATTTGAAAATATAATCGAACCCGGTAGTCCCCGCTACAATAGCTGCTTTTCTGGATCAACATTTGCCGGGTACGCTAGCAATGTATAAAAAGGGTGAGTACGCATTAAAAGCGGTTCTTAAACGACTTCAAAAAAGAAGGTTTTAAATTCACCTGTAGGTATGTTTTTTTTATGTATGTTACGCGATTACTCTGTCGTTTGTGGACCGATTTACAACATTTTTTTTATTTGAAAGCCTATACTTTTGAATTGGTCCCACTACCACCAAGTCAGCATCTTATGATAGGATCCCAGGGAAATCGACAGATACCTTTAAAGTCGATGGCCATTGATACTGCTACTTAGGCACATTGATGCTAAACACCCATTAGTATATATTTTTACGTCGGTTTTTTAAGTAAGTATTACAAACAGACACTACAATTTTATTTAGTTGTATAGATATACGTCCCGAACTCACTTCATGGGAACCGTTCCACCAGGCAGCTTCATGATGAAGATGAATACGGTGGAGCCAGTGAGGATCGCCAGTAGACCTAGGACAAGCGCGGACCACGCTGCTCTCCGACTGCCGCCCAGTACCCAAAATAGTATCAAGGGTGACACTATGTACAGCTGGATGTCAATCGCTATGTACCATGAATGAGGAACGCACTGGAAGTAACATTTAATATTACTAAAGATCGCGTGGTGGTCGAAATTCGAAAGTCATTAAAAAAATGTTGGAATGTAATCTTGAGATCTCTATTCTCAGATAATAATAATAATAAAATTCATTTATTGCCACACCAACGTTATCATGTAGAATATAAAACTAATATTAACAAAAAACTTATCCTAATGAGTGGACAAAAGAAGGTGGGTCAGCTTAACCTGACACGGGATCATAGTCCCGTGCAGCACTGTTTTTCAGCCACACCCTCCACCCTAAGATGTCGTGCAGGGATGCGCATGCATGCGGGTGTACCTGTACGTGTTGCGTACGTGCATGTGTGAGTGTGTGTGTGTGATGTGGTGTGGAGTGTGTGTATGTGTATAAATAACTGAGTACTTATGTTTGGGTCGGAACGAAATAATCTTTGACGTTAAAGTACTTCTAGTAGGCATGTTTCAAATTAATAAATAATAACAATAATAATTAATAATAACAATAAAGCTTTATTTAATTCCATACAGATACAACTGATGATAAATACAAAATGGACGTCGCCGTAGCTTAGTTGGTAGTGAACCTGGTCCCGGGTTCAATTCCCGGCCGGGGCAAATACTCGTATTTACGTGACAGATAAATATTTGTTCTTGAGTCATGGGTGTTAGTGATGTGTTATTTGTGTTGTCCATGCCACCCGCGACACGGGGGTATGTGTGTGTTAGCGTTTATTCGAACATGAGCGATTCAATGCACTTCTAATCTTTATTAAAACGAACCTAAAAAAATAATTAAACTCCCCCAGGATTAGAACCCGAGCCCCGCATGCACATACATAACTGACGCTAAAACCATTACCCTACCACTGTGACAAACTTTGTTATTTACAACTTGAATAACTTTTATCCACCAAATAGTTGATCAAAATCTAACTGATCAAAAACAAAATAATTAACATACAACTAAGTACTCACGATAGCCATAGGATTCACATGATTCTGGACATGCAAAAGCGTAGACCACCAAAAAGTCCTACAACGTTGTGTATTTCTCGCTACTTCGCTCCAAAGAGGACCGTCTGATATCCGATGGAACACAGAAGCTTCTAGAAGTACAATTGCTGCTAGAGCAGGAAACATCCGTAGAAGTCTGTTTAAGTAGAACAAGTGGAGTCTCCCAATGAGCTGACCTGAAATTATTAGAACAAGATATTAAAACAGACATCGTATTTAATATACTACTAGCTTAATCCCCTCTATGTGTAGCGACGATCAGGTATTCGGACGCCTGATGTTCCTCACATAGCAAGTCACCTATCGTTGTATCTTATACATATATTAATACAATATTTATATCCGTTTCCAATCACATCATCACTCAATTTTCTGTTTAAAGTTTTATCTTTAGCATGATCAAAATAGATAATTTATTTTGTTTTTCGCGTGTTTGTCACCTGCGATAATTTATTTTTGGTGATTTCTGATTGATTTGGACAGTTGGGTGAAAACAGTAAATTATCTGTAGCAATATCTTATCTGTAGCACGAATAATTATTTTGATGATATATGGACGTAATTATAATAAGATTGGAATGTCATTTGACCGATAGTGACGGGACTTTCGGTGGAAGATAGATGAGGTTGTGGACCATCAAATAGACTATATTTTATCTTAGAATTCCCGCAGGATCGGGGTTTACGCGGGAAACACTTTGTCACATTGATTTTCACTCGTGCAAAGCCGCGGGCAAAGCAAGTATCACATAGTTAAGTGAATGAATATATAATTGAAACTTACGTCCAGTCATTTTCCCGATGCTGGTATACACTAGCAGGAGTCCTGCCATCATTAAGAACGTATCCACTGCGATAGGCGCAGCCGTGAGCCATAACGCTTCGCGACTACCGATCCACTGTCAAAAAATGATTCAATTACACTTTTTATTTATTTATTGTCAATTGAAAACTGAATACATGTGTCTTCATTGAAAGATATGCTAGTCACATAGAATACTCACATTAATACCGTACTCCATATTTTGGACGATTGGATGCATTGTTAAAGAATGGCCAACGATGACCCACATCATAGAGAGTACTCTGATCCCGTCCAGACATTCCAAGGCACCTTTACTGGACTTGAATGTGAGAAGACGGTATGTGTTGGTGTACACAGAGAATGAGGTGCAGATCGTGTTGGCTGATTTCGGATCTGTAATTAAATGGTTTTTTGTAGGTGCACGGGGCTATCTCCGTCTTGGATTCTAAAGCCAACCTCCTATGTATGTGGCGATTTCGAAAGCACTAGCTTTTTGCTAGGGATTAAAAACATTCATCTTCATTCATGATCCTCCTTGCAGGATTAGGGACTCACATTGCGAAGGTCTAAAGCAATGTTCCAACACGTTGGCCAAATGCGGATTGACTTAGTTCACACAATTCCTCATCCAAAGACAATAGTCACCTGTTGCATGTTGCACCCCTTGCATGTTATCCAATAAATACCAATAAACACTTACCTCTTTTTAACACCAGTGTGTTGCAAAGATCGTAGCATGTGCTCAGCAAGGTTAAAAATCCAATGAGAGAAAACACCACACTAGAAATTAGAATCAAAAGTTACGCTTCATTCATCGTTAAGCTCAAGCCAACCTCTTCTGTAAACCAAGCCACCTTCCCTGTAGTTGCACCCTTATCGAGCATGGTTATGGCACTAGGACCTTCCTCTTAGAAGTCGCTAGAGTGTACCATCCAGTTTAATCACGAAGGTACCTACTAATTTATGGTGGTATCGTGGTATCCAAGCCACCTTCTCTGTGGTACACCCGTAACGGACGCGGTTATGACACTAGGACTCTCCTGTTAGTTGTCTCGCTGGATTCTATCATCCAGTTTAACCCCAGAAGGTTTATTTATGGCAGGGTTTTGACCTGCCAACCAACCTATTACCTTATAGAATCAACCGTGAAATGTCTCGACGTGTTTTGGTCGCTGTATCGGAGAGCCAGCCAGGATCTTCCGCTGCATGGCCGCATCGCGTCAGTAATGCCTTTTAAATCGCAGACGGCCATGGCAACACAGCATTGACATCCATACTAATAAGAATTATAAATGCGAAAGTAACTCTACCTGTGACGTGATCACGGTCAAGCCGCTGAACTGATTATGATGAAATTTAATTTCCCTAGAGATACTTAAAGGTCTTGGGATGTAAATTTTATGCGTTACTTTTTAGGCGTCTTTTAATGGCGTACGCTAGTTAAACCTTAGCAGATGCATAAAAACAATATCCTCCAAAAACATTATCCTCGTCCAATCTCGCAGCTATTCCAGGATAGTCTGCCGGATTCGCTAATAAAAAATAACTTAAAAATATAGTATAACTCACACTGCTACAGTGTCAGCCGCCACCCAGGGCTTATCATCGGGCAGTCGACAAAACTCTTCGTGTATTCTGAAGCCTATACCAGTCGCGTTGAATGGGAGAACAGACAATAGGTCCTTTGTCCTACATGGCTTGGGTATGCACACTGCCAGTCTGAACACCATCGGGGGCAGTCCTATGGGACCGGATCTGGTGAAAAATGTATGTTAGTGTAAGGGTGAATCCAGGGGACAGTCATGCGGGCACGCCCGTCTTCTCCACTGGGCACAATGGGCACGTACCCAGAGCCCCGCAATCGCTTGGGGCACCCTAACCCCTACTAGATTTCCAAACCACAGATAACATATGACTAAAATAGCTGCTACTCTACCCTCGCCCGAAAATCAGGCTTAGTATCGATTGCAATATGTTTATTAATTGGTCAGAATATAGATTTAAGTACTTTCAATATTTCGTTTTTACATACCTACATTTTACTTGTATCTATTATCATCAAAATTAAAATAATAACTTCTTGTCACGACTATGTGACCTCCCCCCCCTGGCAACAAAGTTGGATCCGCTTCTTCCGATTTCTTGAAATTTTGCTCAAGATACACATCTGAAGATTTCCACGCTTGATAAAGGCAGTAGATTGAATCAATGACACTTAATATCATCGAAACGGTACAAGGAAACCTACATAGAAGCTTATATACAGGTCTAACCAAGCTTCAAGGCACTTAACGAATTCTTTTACCATTCAAAAAATATTTTTAGTGTTGGTAGTCATTGTTTGATGCATGTACTATCAGAGGCTACGCCCGTAATGGGAGCAAAGCATTAATATTTATTATTACGTCAATAATTATCCTGCAGAAAATCCTGTAAAATCAGCAACAACAACAGCATATCCTGTAAAAGATTATTATAAAAATAATATGGCATTTTATGTGAAACTTGGCTTACTTTATATCTTGATAGCCATGTGCGGCACGCGCTTGGTACATATTATGTACATACTTTATTTTCCTCTGCATCAATTCGTCCATTAGAAATTCACTCTGGTCCAGCCTGTCTCCTGGAAACAACTCCGGCCACTGTATGTCCTGATCAGTTGGCACCTGTATCATGCAATATTTCCCTTCGATCCGCATGTCTTCGTCCAATTTCTCGTCGATACCAAGACATTGATGATAATTGCCCAAATCTACTAAATTTAGTTCTAGAACACCTCTTGGTGTTCTTATACCAGCATCTAGAACTGGAAGAGTAATTATGAATCGCCTTTATTTATTACTTTACTGTGCACCATAAAAAATATGCACTAAATTGCGTAAACGAAATTAACTAGTCTGCAAACAAAAGGCGATGTTGCTGCTGAATAGAAAAAAAAAGATTAAAAAAAAGATTTTGAAAAATATAAAAAATTATATATTTATTTATTTATTCTTTATTGCCACTACATTGGTAGTACAATAGTCGGACTTGCTAAGTAGCTATGTTGCCGCGTACCTACTTCCGAATTTTGGAAAGAAGTTCCTTCGTGGGATTCTTATAAAAAGGTGTAAAAAGAGTTCTCACATAGGGCTAGCGTTGCATTGGCGCCGCCTCTGGTGTTGCCCATGCCCATAGGCGATGGTGACCACTTACCATCAGGTGGCCCGTCAGTCTTTCGCTAGGTCTTCAGGCTATAAAAAATCCGCGGGCTGAATTCACTGTAGTTAGCTCTATTTTAGCAGGTCATCAAAATCCATAATCCACAGCTGGGTTGGGGTATCTCACGCATTAAGTCTTTAGGCCATAGGTCAATCACCCCGTCCAAGTTCGATTTGGTAACTTACACAAACCTTCGAGAATATTACGGATAACTACAGATAGGTACAATTCCTTCCATTTTTTTTTCTTCGTCGAAATATAAGATAATTAATTACCAAAACGCACGTCAGTTTAAAAAAATTGTCGTACGCCCAGATTTGAACTAATGTCATGGGTATTTTTATCCCTGGTAGGTAAATATATATAAAATATATGCGACGCCATCATCTATTAAGTAAATATAGTTATCACTAACTTCTCAATCAGGTTATCAACTAAAAGGTTACTTACACCGTAATAACAGTAATGGATTCCCCTGAGATATATTATTCACTTGAGCGGCACATGCTACCGGGTCTAAAACATTTTCATACAATTCCTGATCAAAAGGCCGCCTTAAATCTCCCTCCTCTAAACTCAAACGAGCATTCGTCACATTTATAAAAAATAGTACTACTATCGCGATATTTATTATTATCATATATTCCATTTCCCAACTCAATTGATCAACAAATAAACTCCAAATGTCAGCACTGATTGATTGAACAAAATAAGACAACATTTGTCTGTTACTAATTAATATGTGATATCGTTATCAATAATTGCAATGCAATCTGATTGATCAGCGATTCACAGTATTCAGTAGGTGTTCCATGCAACATGCTTTTACTTCAATCTAACGAAATCTGTTGTAGAAATGGCAAAGGATTACGATTATCGAAAGCGCTGCATGTTTATCAAGTTTACTTGCTTAGCTATAACCTCTAAAGTCATTTTTGAATTATTTTTAAACTGTTTTATAGTTCTGTTCTAGTTTTCAAACCAATTGATACGATGCCGGTGTTATTTTTACAAAAGATATCATGCCATTGTAAATATAGTGGCTGACCCCGCAAATTATTCTTTTTATACAAAAATTTGCAGTAAACATTTAGGTATAAAATAAAAGGGATCAGTGATATTATGGTAAAAATTAAGTGTTGTATGTATTGTTAATCCCACATCATAAAAAAACTTCTGTCCAAAAAAAAAATTAATTAGTCTGCGGTGAACTACCCTTACTTTCTACCCTATTAATTATGGATATGAAAAATATTTATAAACCATCCTCATGAATCACTTAATGTATTGCTGAAAATTGCATTAAAATCCTTTAAAATAGCTTAAAAGATCTGAGTTAATATTGTAAAAGCAAGTTCACTTTATAATAATAGTAATAATATAAATAATAATATATTAATAATGGTACACAAAAATGCAATAAAAGTAAAAATAATTCTGTACAACATTTAATTTTCCTTACAAACAAACAAAAATACAATTCCGTACAAACATCAATAAATAAATACATACATACACGCAGACAAACGAATACATTAAACGGTTTAGTTATTAAGTTATATAACAGTTGGTTTGTTAAATAAAGAATTACACTTACACTACGAAC
>DWPQ01002862.1:0-10135 GCA_018251795.1 Perichares adela | reverse complement strand
CGTCTTACGCGCTGCATTATCTTCACTATACTATTGTACGATGTAGAGTCTTGAACACTCACAGAAGCTATGTGCAAAAAGGTAGAGGCATTTGAAATGTGGGTACAGGTACAGTACAGGCGAATGCTGCGAATATCTTGGAGAGATAAAGTCAGGAACGAAATTGTATTACAACGAATGGGCAAATCCTTTAAGTCCTGACAGCGATAAAGAGTAGAAAGCTTGAGTATCTCGGCCATGTCATGCGAAGTTACAAGTATGAGCTGCTACAGTTAATTATCCAAGGGAAGATCCAAGGCAAAAGAAGTGTAGGACAAAGAAGAACATCGTGGCTAAAGAACTTACGCCAATGGTTCAAAATTAGCACTCGGTCACTGTTCAGAATTGCTGTATCAAAAGTTCAAATTGCCAACACGATTGCCGAACTGCGAGAGCGGATGGTACGCTAAGAAGAAGTGATGATGAATGCAGCCTGTAACCTTTAAAATTTCTGCCGGTACCCTTGAATGCGCGAATGCATGTGGGTATCAACGTCTTGAATTCGGCATCAGTGAAATATCGGGTATAGATTTTTTCGTAGCACTGTGTATGAATTAAAGCATATTAACTCTACTTGACGTCCATAAGTAAATCATCGCGCCCATACTTATGTTATCATTGGCACTCACTAGTCGAACATCTTGTAATAGGTATTTCGTATTTTGCTCAATGACCCCCAGTTGAAATGCATTCTACACGTGAACTCTATCAGGAAGTTAAACTTACCAACGTATGATAACAATAAGTGAAACCATATGTTTCACCGATGGTATTCCTGCCCGTTAGAAGAGTAATAACGCTTCTAACTCTGGCAGAAAGACTGGCTTTCAGCCTAAATAGGCTTAGACTTATGTGTGATACCTTACTACATTCGTCTATTGGCGACGGTGGCTAATTACAATCAGGTAACTTGCCAACCCTTGCTTCCACTATTGTCATGTAAGAAAGGCATAAAAAGGTACAGATGAAGATTCAAACGAGAACAATCTATAACTCAACCGCTTACCAACTAACATTGGGGATTCTGAAAGATAACCTTTTACGACAACGTTGGAGTAATCATCAATCCCTTAGACTCAATTGAAATCATTTGACATTGATACAATCACGATGGGAAGGAGCCATTCACGTAGCTGTTAACGGAAGCATCCGCATTCCAATAGAACATGTTCTTAATATCTAACGCTTCTCGATAGGCATGAGTCATTTATGACACTGCACCGCAATCGTTAACTAACATTCCAACCATTCGTAGTGCACTGGTTGATCGAGTCCTAGTGTATGACCGATATACGTTGATGATCTACCTTACTAGTACTACCCGGTGCCTATTTCCTTCGACATATATCATTATCAGTACTTCTACATACGATTTCTTTTAATATATATTGTCATCTATATTATGAGATGTTTCTCTGCCATCGAAAAGAGAAATAGAGAGAATTATAGACAGTTGTTGTTAGATAATTATGTTTTTTACGGTTACATTAAGAGAGGTACGATTAATAGATTTGACTACGAATAGATCTGTCTAGGATCGAAAGATCGAGTTGCATTCTGTCTACGAGAGGTTTATCATCAAGCAAACATAGTTTAACTCGATTGAGACTAACATTGTACGGTTATGTACCCATTGCACAAGAGAATTCTGTCACAAGTTGTAAACAGGACTATATTCAGCACGGACGCTGCATAACATAACATGAGTGATACTAGTTCCATGTTAATAAATTACAAGTACAATATATACAGTTACTTATAAAGCTACGAGTTAAAATTTTATTTCACGACTATTAGCTACAGTAGCTGTATGACTAGTAAAGTGACATTCCTAACATTCTTCCAACAATGAAATAACAAGTTCATTCAACGTGACATGAAAACGAAAATTTATTTTCACCGCGTCTTGCCAACATCCGACATCGTAGATTGTAGGAACATAATGTAGTATTCACGCAGGTTATTGGATCTACACTTTGATTAAGGGTCTACAAGGCGAAAAATCTGCTACGAAATTCGTAGACACATACGTTTGCACAAATTGAATTTTTCATCTTACGTATTACATGTTTCTTCCAACATTTAAGCAAAAAACCCTTATATTTTTTTACAATATCAAATTATGACTTTCGTTTATATTTTTAATTAATTCGTTCATTATTATTTTACTATCGTCTTGATCATTTTAGATTTTACATAGAACTATAAAACTGATAATTTATACACAGTTCTTTTTGTTTATTAATATCGTTCAGTTTTTTTCCTAAAAACGTATTGGATAACATCTAATACACGAACAAAACAGAATTTTGCCGAGAGCCAATAACAAACTAGACGCTCTGCATATGAACGAGTACCTTTGAATATTTCAACTACATATTTCTGTTATATGCAATTCGATTATGGTGTATGTTAACATTCCAAGCAGACTTTTCCCGATTATAACAATTAGAAAAACCAGTTCAAGAACCCCTTCAAACCGTCCCTCGATTATACCCGCATCTCTGTCGTTTAGCATCACACCAGGGGGTTTTCAATTAGATTGTTTGTACTTCGTAGAGCTACTACAACCGAGGATTCAAATTATTTTCTTGTTGACTGTAGCTTTTGGATGTGGACTCTTCTTTAATTAGTTAAAAATAAGGATTTCTAATAATTAATCTAAGAATGTATTCATGTTAGGCGTGGGAAGAATCCATTCGGATGGAGTTCAAGTCAACATCCCGCATTTATTTATTGTGACCTCATAAATGAGCGAACAAAAGGGCAAACTTAATGCCTAATGGCATTCTACACCATTCAACTCTGGTTCAACAACAACCCTTATTCGTTTCGATAACGGACAGATAACCGCAGGATCCTCTGTTGAAGATGCTCTTTACCACTCTGTTGAGCTAGACATTGCTTCTGCATTGTAATGGCACATAAGGTGTTGTGTAGGTAGAATAATGGTAGACTACCCCCTTTTATGTTGCTTTTACTAAAATCTATCGTATAATTGCAGCGCATTTCGAAGGCGAAGAGAGGCAGGCCTCAAAATAATTTATCTATTCCTTTTTGATTGGCGTCGTGTCAGTAACTAATTTTTCGGATGTTCATGGATGACGATGTAATTTTCGAACGCATCCGCATTTAATTTGTTAACTTAAGTACTTGTAAACAATTTGTAGCTTGGATTTCCCGGAACAAAGCGAAGCTCCGAGTACGGTTTACTAGACAGTATAAAACTACTATGGAAGATTACTGGATTACCATATAACTGGGAGCTGATGCGAACTGTTTAAGTTATTTAAGGAATAATAAAATGTAATTTATATACGAATTGGCTTAAACTGTATAACGCTAAATATCCAATGCATGTTTACAATAATTGTCACTCAGTAGTAATGCATTATGGGCCATCATGGCGCACACTGGCGTATGTAGGCACGCGTCGACCACTCGTCCCGCGGCTCGTGCGCCATTCATCGGAATGCGGGAATGTACTTACGCCTCATTAGCATTGCTCACTGCTCAACCCTAGGTCTCATTCGGACTTTGATCTATGGATAGAAGCAATGCATTTGTAAACTACAACTTGTTTATATTTGATGACTGGACAAGAAATGGGAGACTGTTTACATCACTTAGCATTAAGTATAAGAATATTTTAAATGTCACAAATTGGGAATGTAACTGCAATCCTAACAATTATAACATAAGACAATCGTGTGAGTTCTGTCACTGATACATTACTAGTAATGATTCAATTGTTTATTTTAAAAGTCTTAGATAAATAAACTTGTCAGGTTTATGACACTTGTATACCGTTTATTGCGACAATGTGTGTTTTAAAGTTTACTTCATTTATTCAGGAAAGCTTATTATCAATATAGGAAACTAAGATTTACGCTACGTTATATTGCCAGGGCTTTTATTTTAATATCTAGGTGCTTAATGTTAAATGTGTTAATATTTGTTTGTTTAATTTTTATGTACCAAGCAATATATACAGAGTAAGGAAGAAAACAAATGAAGCTATAAAACAAAATAAGTAACAATCGTTTTTACTAATTAAAGTCACATAGTTTGAAGCACAGATAACCCTTGGGGAAGGAATATCTTTCATTGACGGCAAAGGGCTAAAATAATATAGGAAGCTTTCAGTCGAGGTCGACTGACGACCTGAATCCCTAGACAAAGATCTTAGCAGTAACCCTTCACGCTCACGCCATTTGTATAATGTATGATAAAGACAATCCCTACGGAAAGGTTTTTGGCGTGACGGTACATCATCTTTCTACAGGGACTGTCATTACCATACATTTTGAAGATGGCGAGAGCGTGATCGGTTACCGCTTAGATTTTTGTCTAGGGGCTCTGAGCGGAAATGGGTTGAAAAGAAAGCTCGGAACTGGTCAGAGTGGTATTAATCGGGGAGGTTTATATCCAGCAGTGTCTGATGGATGGATGAAGAGAAAGATACAAAGTATTAGTATCTACAAATAAATAAAATAAAAGAGAATAATAATAAGTAATAAGTATTTCACAGAAAGGTGCACATTTGTAAAAGATAGTTTATACAAAAAGTGTGATCATAAACTCTTACAGGAATGGAAACGTCTTTGAGAAGACAGTTACAGAGCAAAAAATACTGAAACGTGAAGGTATGTGAAATAAAACCTTTGTAGTGAGAACATGACTAACAAAGATGTACTTCATGGGCATCATAGCGACATTGAAATTAACGTCTAAGGTGTTCTGTAGTTAGGTGAAATGTATAGATTTCTTTCCAACATACACATTTGTACGTCATTAAGAATATGGATCTATAAAATTACTATCAAAAATATATAAAAAATTCTTAAATTTTCATTTTCTTAAATGTTTCTTATATTACATTAATAATTATATTAAATCATAGTACATAGTACACCTATACGCCCATACTGTTAACTAAGTGGGTACTTTAATATTTTGTTGCCTACGGAAAAAATGCGGGTATTAATTAAACGGTTTAATAAATAAAATCAAAGCATGCCCTTTTTATTTATTTATTTGACTCTAGTAATTTCAATTTAAACCTCTTCCTGTATACTGATTGATCTGATAGACACCTTTGGTTTTGACGACAATACTACAAAATGGCGGATTACATATTTTGTCACAACTACCTCTGCTATCATTTTTGATATTGCCAGGAAAACGCTAAGAATATTTAACGGTTGACTCTAGGAGGAGGGTGTAAGAATGCTACTAATTTGAACGAGTAGTAACGTCGGGATTAAACTAGGAAGTACAAAGCTTTAACGACCTCCAACAGAAGCATTTCTACTCCGCTGTTCAGAAGAGACTACAACGAACGACCAGAGGAGCTTTGATGTCAAGTATATATATGGTATACGAATTTTGATATGATTTTGTATTAGTATATTGCGTTGAACGTATGGACCGTCTCAGTTAAAACAGCATTTTATGCTACTGAAACTAAGCAACAAGAGTTTAATGACTTCTTTAAAGTAAATTAATAACCATATCATGTTACATATACTTTAGGAGGATCCCAGATAAGAATACATGTCTTCATCATTATTTACGTTATACAATACGGCGTTAATATTTTCTTTATTTACCTGATATTATTGTATCTTCGTTTTTGTTCCATGTTTTACGATAACGTTTAAAGGTCACAGCTAAATTAGCTCAATATTACAAATCTAACCGTATACAGCCAAGGAATTTGACAACAACTTCTTAACAATATCATGCATTTGACAGTTACAGTGGCATTGCCTCGAATAGAACTCGAGATTCAAAGTCGAGTGGGGCCACTTTACTTAGGCTTAAAACATTTAAGTGAAGTGCACTCGATACATCGGTTGGGAGGATAGGAAGAGGTAGAAAGTAGTGCTCAATGCACCGGCAGTGTAAGCCGGGCGCGGGCTACAGTCACCGACCGTTGCGCCGGGAGCGCGTTCGGGTGGCGGGCGCAGGGCACGAGGCACGATCGGAATGCGCGGCCCTCGGCGCCGGTTTACAAATAGAAGGGCCGCTAGCGCGGACTGCACGTGTGATACATTGCCGCGATCAATCTGTTAGCGCTGATGGCTGCGCCTGCGCTGACGACGCGTACGCGAAGATATTGTACAGTAATTTATAACGGAGATGACAACTGGCCCTCGACTGTTGTGAGATACGTGCTTGTGTTTGACTAATAGTGAATGACGATGAACATGACGTCGATGTTTGGACGTGAAGTCGCAGCATTGCGCTCGCAACACGCGGTTGCTGCCGGCCAGGATCGCCGGCAGGCACCAGGGACGGACTTGGTGAAATGTTTATGAATTTGGCGCATAATCTAGGAAGGGCCAACGGAGAGCATGTGAATGACATCTCGGAGGGTCGTTTGTCGGGTACAAGAAAGCGATCGCCGGCCCTGCGTTCGCTGACCCCGGCCGGACGTCACGCCTGAGAGAAGACGAGTGCAGCACACGGCATGACGCAAGCCGCAAGCCGCACGCCGCAGGCCGCACGCCGCAAGCCGCACGTCTCGCCACTGCCCTCCGCACGTTCTTCTGCTCCCGTTCTAATTAGCTGAGAAATCAACATCAATACAAAGAATGCAACTACTGTAACCCTTTCGCACCGGAGTCGTGGCTGTCATAGACAACCTACCTATACGATTTCTAAGGTTAAAACTGGTGAGTAATAGCATTAAATGATTCAAGATTTATCTGAAAAATGACCAAATTTTATAATAATTTTAGTACGAAAATATTTGATTAAAACAATAAAATTTATTTTACAATTACAAAACAGTATATAAACATAATAACGGTATCCTTTTTTATATATATTGGGTATGTTTTACATTTGTCGTATACCTACAAAATAATTATTTAAAACTGATCGCCGGTACATGACAACACCAGGTATATTCCTATATTCCTTTAGGCATTAAAACGTTTGGTGAGCCTCTTTCAAGAGAAAATACAAATATTGTATTTTTTAAATAGCTAATTTTTTTTAACAATTCATTATTATTCCACTATTTTTTTAACGTTACGAAATTAAATTGTTTAAAGGTGATACTCACTGAAATTTTTAAATTAAAGATTTAAAACGGATTTTATTCTAACATAAACTTTTTTTTTATGATTATACTTAGGTATTTGTTTAACTTCTTTTTAGATTTTTTTTTAGTAAGAATTAATTTTTAAGAAAATCTAACTGTAAGTCCTCAATTGCGTGAAGAATTTTTCAAGACATTATTATAGGCTTCTCTTTAAAGAATGATAAAGATGGGTTCCAAGATCTAAAAGTTGAGTTTTATCGAAAAATCTATTTAGGAACATCGAATTAAAAATAATGTATCTGAATATAAAATGGTTCTGAATATAAATAAAATAATTGCAATATATCAAATACATTAGAATTCTCGAACTTGATACCTACTCTGTGTTTAATACAGATTAATGTTGTCTTTATTTAACGCTGGCAACCCTTGTTAGCTCTACGGTAGCTTTATTCAGACTATGTGGAATCATAGATAGGGAAATAAAGTTTTTAATTATACTTTAGCTTAACTACATACTCTCCTTATCGTAACTACTGTAATAATAAATATTAATATTAATTATATATCATATCATATATATTTTTTCCCATACTTATACAGTCTCAACACGAAATCTTTGGAACCAAAAGACAAATAGGCTTAAATGTGGTTAAGAATTTTTCCTTTACTAAGCAAGGATAAACTTAAAACGAATTTTACGAAATTCCTCCCCCAAAGTCATTTGCGGGAATATATTATTAAAATATGGACGTTTCTAAACTATACTTTTTAGGTACTTTCAATCGAGTAGGAACGTTTATTTGATTTTTAGACACTAGACAAAAACGAATTTTAGATAATTTCACTTTTAAACGAAAAGTGGAGATAAAAATTATCAAATATCGGCAATTTTAAATTGTAGCTACTAAAAACTTGAAATTATCTTAGAATATTGGTTTTACTAAATAGCGATAAGAAAAGTTTTAATGAAATTTTACCTCCAAAGGGAATTGCGGGTTATTAAAAATTTTAAATCGATTAATACTTTCCACCGATTTGAAATTTAGTATATTCTTGATAGAAAATGATTATAAACAAATATTGAAGTGTATTAAAGATTAAAATTGACTTGTATGCGTGTAAGTGAATAATTTGTTTTATAGCTTATATATACTTACCTTCTTTACCTAACCTATTTGCGCCTGATTGCGTACAGAAATAATCTAAATTATACTTAATCATAACAGCTTTTTGGTTCATTTTCTAATAATCATTGACCTATGGTTTAATGTAGTGGTTGTACATAGTATAATTTCTTGTAAAAATTATGCAATAATACATAAAGTAAATGTGTGCCAAATTTATTATACGAATGTTTCGAAAAGAAGTGACTTATCGCGTAGTTAGAGTGGAGACCAAGATTAGATAGGCACAGCCCTACGTGCCGATAGTATGCCGGATCCAATGTTACATACACGCCCCAATAATACTAGGTAGGTAGCTATATTATATCTATGTTGTTTCAATATTTTTTATCCATTTTATAATTTTTTTTTATTCTTTATTGCAAGGTCTACAGATTTATAACATATAATAAGTAGTATGATATATGAAGTTTCATATACCTAAGGAAAGTATTACTTGATTAAAAATGTTATCAATGCAAAAATATTTTTTAATAAAATCTAAATACCTGCCTCTCATTTTAATAGTGATAGACAAATAAAAGTTAAAAAAATAAAATGAATTTAATTTTTTTATAAAATGAAACGTTTAATGGCAGGGCGTAAACTTGCGCCGGGCGGTCGGGCGGTCGGGCTCTCAAGCGCGCGGCGCGGGGCGCGCCTGGCAACACTGGCACGCACTTTTCGCGCACTTTTGATTCATCCACACTTACTACACTTCAGCGCCTATATGGGCTCACCAAAAAATTTTACTATTTTCCATAAATTTTGCAAAATATACCCATTTCGTGTACGCCATTGCGGTGGACTCGATGCTGGCAATTTTTGTCATAAAATTTAATATTTTGATAAAATCTGAAGTTATTTGTAAACATTTAATATTATTTTACATTTAATGATACAAAATAAAATAATATAAATAACAAAAAAAAAAAAAGTTTGTATATTATTAATGATTTTGCACGATTATTAACATTTTGCAGTAGCTTTAGTTCTACGACTCCTCGTTGAAAATTATTATTTATGTTATTCCAGAAAAAAATTAGTGATAATTATTTAAAAAAATTATTTAAAATATTTTTGTGCAAATTAAAAATATGTTGCTAATCAATTTTAAATTAATTATATATTTTTACCTATACTGTACTACTAAATCTACAAATAAATTTAATGCCAATCAATTATAATTTTTTTAATTAATTATAATTACTTTTTAGATGTAATTGTTATATTGTATCTAAAACTATTACAGATATAATATTGGAAATGTGTTAACTTGTAAGTACAATCACAATATATCATTATCAAATAGAAAAAGTAAAATATTTTTAATTCTGTAAGTTATATCAATAGATCAAGAAGACTTTCAGATACATTTTATGATTATTATGTTTAAACTACTTGGACATATTTTAGTTACTTCTATTATCTGAATTGGAGGAAAAGTAAACATTTGTTTATTAATTAATATTACTTTGCTCTCATTTAAATCTAAATAATATGAATTTATTTTTAACAGCAATTTACACTTCGCATATTTTAATACACTGTTTTAATATATTCATCTTGCATTATTAATATTAATTTATATTGCAACATTTATTGGACTAATAACATATTGTTCAAATACATTAAAATTAAATTTACAAAAAGTAATAATTACAATTAAACTATTAATTTATATTAACAATAAATTAACAAAGTTTAATATCCAAATAAAGCTCAAATATCTAATTTAAAAAATTTTACTTAAAATATGATTCATCAATTATATATATATCTTTTTTTTTTTAATATTTTACATCGCAGGATTGCAGTTAAACTGTTACACATTTGTTTCTAAATGTAAAAAACAAGAAAAAACATATTAATTATA
>DWPQ01002861.1:0-10135 GCA_018251795.1 Perichares adela | reverse complement strand
CTTATCGGATGAACATCGGTCTCCCGAACAGGAGACCCTGGGTTCGATCCCGGCGCGTACCAATAATTTTATAAGTTAAGTGCATATTAGAAAACATCGAGGAAATCTGAGAGGTCATAATGATGTCGAAGGTGTGCGAAGTCTGCCAACCCGCAGTCGGCCAGCGTGGTAGACTATGGCCTTATATCCTCTCAGTATGAGAGGAGACCCGAGCCCAGCCGTGGGACAATTATGGGTTGTGATGATGATGAATGCTTTAGGCATTCTCTACCAGCTAAACATGGGGTCAAAGAGACAAACACGAAAAAAATACCTGATATCTATCGAGAGCGATAGCCGTGATGGAGATAGTGGAAACGAAGATGGATATGGCCTGGATAGCTCCACAGGCCTTGCACAGGCTGGGCCAGTCCGGCAGAGGCCAGTGCTTGGTCAGCAGCTCCATGAGGGTGAGCGGAGTGCCCACACAACACACCAGGGCATCAGAGACTGCTAGGTTGACAATGAACATGTTGCGGGCTGTTCTCATTGCCGGTTTTCGTACCACCTGAAAGGAGAAAGGGTTGTTTATTGACATAGTTATAGGAGGAGGAGACTATATAGGAGTAGTTTGATGCCTCTTTTCTTTCGTATTCTTAAGGTTCTGCAAAGTCGATTATATTTTATACTAAATAAATTAAATTGAAGTGTCTGTTTGTAATGTTAAAATAACCGCTTTTTAATAAATTTCTAGGTCGGCTAGCCACAGCTTATAAGGAGTAACTTAAGCTACTTTTATTTTAGAATTGTAGAGAAACCTCGAACTGAACAATATTTTTTTTGTTAAATTCCACATGGACGAAGTCGCGGGCACAGCTAGTATCCTTATAAAGTACGATTTTGGAGGCTCTCATCATATTATTTTTTAAATCACGCAAAAAAGAGGTGTGCTAAAAGTTTTACATGTGTGACTTTCTGCGGTATTATAGCTGCTAAACAGGTGAACCGATTTAAGTGCGGTTTATTGTTATTGAAAGCCTTGTTTATCGATAAAATTCACATATATTTATAGAGATATAGATAATTCAGATTATACTCACTAAATCTAAGTATTTATTACTTGCTCTCCCTTGCGGGTAGGCAAATATTTTTTAGTTTTAAAAGTGTTTTTATATCACGGCTATTTTACCGCAGTTATTATCTTTACATTATCGTCTTGGGTTTCTCAGTTCTCACTGTTATAATATCGTTACAAGAAAAATATCAATTACGCTGCCTAGAAATATTAATAGGGTACGAAAAACAATTTGAGTCGTACTCAGGCAAGGAAAGATACATTTAATATTAATGATATTTGTATTAGAATATTTCTTAGTAATAAGATTTATTTTTAACTAGCTATGCTTGCCTGCATGGAAATCAATGCGTCGCAAAAGTTTTCCCGCGCAAATCCGAATCCCGCGGGATTTCTAAGATAAAACGCAGCTTATGTTACTCCTTATTACATCAGCTACCTTTCAGTGAAAGTCCCGTTAAAATCGGTCGTGCCTTTCCAGAAATTATCAACCCGTCGCAAAGTTTTTCTTGCGTAAATACGGATCCCGCGGGATTTCTAAGATAAAAAGTGGCCTATGTTATTCCTTATTACATCAGTTATCTTACAAAAGCCCGTCAAAATTATTCCAGCCATTCCAGAGATTACACGGAACAAACAGACAGATAGGCAATTTTTTTTAAAACTGTTGTTTTGGTATATGTACCGTGTTTACATACATATACATTTAGTAAAAAGCGGTTATTATAATATTACAAACAGACACTCCAATTTGATTTAGTTGGTTAAATTCATGTTATAGTGTTTTCTATGAAATAAATGTTTTTAATTTTATTATTAAAAAAAAAACCACTTACTGAAATGACAACTAGAGCGTTTCCAACAGCGCCGATAACTACCAGGATGCCATAGAATGTAAGAAGAAGGGCTCTTGTCGGGTCGTCGACCTTTCTGTTGAGGGAGAACTTTTCTAGTAACGAGTTGGGGTTTTGCACCCCTCTGGACGCTTCTATAAGCCATTTCGCTGATCCGTTCAACGTCAGGTTCATGCTGGGGTCGGTCCTCTAGAACAAAGAAATATTATTTTAAACTGGTATCTGATTATATACATTTTTATTATGATATGGGTACCCCCGATATCTATATATATAAAATTCTCGTGTCAGTTTTAGTTGCCATACTCCGAAATGGGTTGACCGATTATCATTAAATTTGTATATTCGGTATGTCTGGGAATGGGTTGTAAACTATTTTTTATACCCCTAAGTTATAAGGGGGGCCCGCGCCCAATATTAAATATTTTTTACTTTACGGACAATTTTTTTTATGATGTCGCACCAAAAAATACAATCCCCAGTTTTGACTTTTCTATCATCTACTCCTACTTTCTAAAACCTTACATCCAGCAAATATCGTCCTTCTTAACTGCATAGGTCGGAGCAACCTTTCTTATTTTCACTCATTTCAGTCATAAGGGTGAGTCCACCCACTGACATTTTATTTTATTTTTAAGGATGTGGCATTAAAAATACATACACCCTTTAATTTTTATCCTTCCATCACCAACCCCTAATATTTCAGCTAGACGTAAAATAAACTTAAAACAAATAGTTGAAACAATAGTAAATCAAACTGAATGCTTGACCCTCCGCGAAACCTTTATGTCAAAGCAAATGGTACAATTCAATTTAATAACAGCATCCATATAAATTGTATTAAAGGCCCTTCGAGGATATAAAATATGGCGTCTGCAAGGGACTACAAACCACCGGCTCTCAAGCTTTATTTTACCCACCGTCCCTTTTAAGAATTTAGAGCCCTCTTATTCAACAATTGCGTGTAAAAATGGTGACAAAGTATGATAATATTAGGGTAAAAGAAATATAGCCGGACACAAAATTATGATATTGGTAAAACTTAACGGTTATTACATGATTTTATTGTAAGTATTATATTAAAGTAAGTTTTATTAAGGTGACTGAGTATTGTTCGGCTTTTTTTGGTAAATCTGTCAAGAACGCTATCAACTGAAGTAGCTCCAATAAAAAAAAAAAGTGTTACTACTTGCCAATAAATGTCAGAAAAAACAGGTGACTTATACACATGAATAAATAAAAATAAAATTTTATTCCTGCGAATAAATTATTTTAAAATCAAAAATTTCCATTCTCTTACTCTCTTCTCTTTCTTAAAACAATGAATTTTAAGCGTTATTAGAGCGCCAATGGTTCGCTCATATATCCTTTTACTTCCTGTTTCAAAACAACAATAGAATTTGTTCGAAGTTTAAAGTTCAAAGTTTCGGAATGATCTCAATGATGTGAGAACTTTATTTGTTTAAAAACAAAAGCGAAAGACGGATAGGCTGCAACTTATTTGATACGTAAAACTTTTGCCGTGTTAATTCTGCTTTAATTGTGTTGCTAAGAGATAAAGCTCGCGTGGGTATTACGAACGATTCGAGGAACGGAAAGATCAAACATAATGGATATACATTATTGAAAAATAGTATCGTGTGAACACGAAATTACAATGTTTGGAACGCACTAAAAAGGTTTTTGATGGAACACAAACAAAACTGTTGAATTTGAATTTAGAATGACACTGTAGCGACATCTGTGGTGTAATTATTAAACCATAACAAAAAGGCGTTTCTGATGGAATGAAAACAAACCGTAGAATTTGTATATGAAAATATATCCTAGCGACATTTATGGGGCATTACACGCCAAGCGGGCAGCGAAAAAAAGAAATGATCTGGATTTAGTTAATAATTTGGCTAACTGAATATATAAAGGGCTTGAATAAAAATCCATTACTTTTTTTTATAATTAGTGGTCTATGCGATTTCAACAATTAGATAAATTAGAAGGAATATTTTTTTTTGCAGTCAACTAAATGGATTTAAAATTAACTAAATAGTGATTACTTGAGAATATTAATATGTTTTCTTTAAAAAAACTTACATTAGAAAACAAAAAGTTTTTCTTAAGGTAACTGGAAGTCAATGTTAAATAATGATTAACCTAGGAGATAACTTCTCAACGTGAGATGTTTTTTCTTCCTGGCGGGTCAGGCGTTAGGGACGCCTTTGGTATTAAAGATGTAGACAGGCAGTAATGACCGCTTCAGTTGGACTGTAAGCTAATTTGTAGGCTATTGACATAAAAAGTAACAAATAATCAATTACTATGCTGTCCACGACCAAAGAATGTAACGAACTGTCAATTTGATCTGTATTCAATGGGACCGACTTCCAAATATTACTTAAGATAAACAAATTACTCGACAAGTAACGAATGGACGTGACTAAACTTCACTCAGAGCTAGAATGCTGGTTTTTTATATTAATATTCGACAAATAGGGTACATGAATGCGAAAACGACGTAACGTATAAATACACGGTTCTTGGGATGCCACATTATTATGCCAGGCACGTAAGAAATACTACGAGTACTAACCGGATTTAACTGGTATTTAATCCGGATTGAATTGGTATTTAAACCGGATTAAATTGGTATTAACAGGATAGACGACTACCATAGGATGTTGGTTTGGACTCTAGAATGGATGAAGAACCGAGATAAGACACAAAATATGTGACATTCAGAGACGCAAATGCATCACGTAAGAGATACCACTTTATATGAATACTATGTACCACAAGTTTAATCCGGATTAAGCTGCTATTCAAACCGGATTAATGTATATTAAAGGTATAACTAAAGGTATATAATATGGGGAACGTAATACAATTGCCAAATCTGTTATTGTACAGGATGCAGTATTCCATACCAGTATGGACCTAAGTTTGGCTGAAGAACTGGAAAATGAAGAAAATTAGATGTGACAGACAGACACGGGAATGAATGAAATGGTTTACAATTATATCATAATACGGAACCCCTTATGAATAAATGAAATAAAAAGAATTTTAATTCCAAGTACGTTTTTACACCTTTCCTAACTCAATTTACGCCATCGCATCTGCAAATTCCTACCATGAGTAGAGATTAGAAGAAAAACGGCAATAAACCAAACCATAATAATTGTCCCACTGCTGGGCTCGGGTCTCTTCTCAGACTGAGAGGGTTTAAGGCCATAGTCCACCACGCTGGCCAAATGGAGTAGGTGTGGGATGACAAATTAAAAATTACAAATGACTGTACTTAGTCAACAGATGACCCTAAAAAGTCCAGGCAATATAACGAATTGGAAAAGGCAGATGTATCGCTCATACGAAACGTATTTCGATCGGAAATTATTCCCGATGCTCTCGGAACTTGTTTAATTGAACGCCATATTGTCATTGACAATGGTTGAACATGAGAAATGTTTTCAAAATTGCTTTCCTGTGAGCGGAACTTTGATTCTCTGAGCGTATTGCGTTCTTTAGTTGGAAGTACTCAATAATGTTTCAAGGGTGTGTGAAGCTAATCTGCCCTAGTCAAGCGTGGTACGGGCTTAAAATATCCATGTTTGTCTATTTCTTCCAGATAATCTCTAAAACGGCTGAACGATTTCCAGTGGAACTTTCATTGATGGGTAACTAATAGTATGAGACCTAATCAGTTTTATTTTGAATCGAT
This sequence comes from Perichares adela, assembly GCA_018251795.1. NCBI lineage: Eukaryota > Metazoa > Arthropoda > Insecta > Lepidoptera > Hesperiidae > Perichares > Perichares adela. The sequence goes on along the minus strand of DWPQ01002861.1, from coordinate 4,512 downwards.
GAGTTAAAAAAGAATTAAACGGCTGGACCGGTTTGAATGGGACTTTCACTGACAGATATCTATTGTTGCAATGAGTAAACAGCGTAAAAATATTTTGGAATAGGCTTTAGTGTTTTTTTTATAAAATAATTATAACGCATTAAATCAATTAAAGCAAAACTATTTTATTGTATGTCACAAATAGAGGTTGAATTACACATAAATTCTAACTTTCTGCTCTTCTAATTTTCTAGAGAAGGATATTTCTTCTTCATCATTAACCATGCTGAAACATTATCTCTATCTCTTATCACTCCACCGTGCATAGTTAAAAAGAGTAACAAAGTTTTCTTTTCACGTATTAATTATATCGGATAAACTTCACGCAACACAAGTATAGTTATACCACCTCAACAGTTAATTGGGAAGCGAAACTCTTCAAATGGGCGCCAATCAACTGAATGACGGGGCGAAGCCGCAAGTTTTCTTTTCGTAAACTAATGCTCTTGTACGAAAAAGTTCATTTATTAAATGGAAGCCATTGAGATGTTATTTGGTTGGGATTTCCCGTCAGTAGCCGATAAATTAGACTGGTCAACCGATGGTGAACGGTCAGCATTTACCATCCGGCCATTAGTTTTTTCTACAACATCGGTTCGTCATTTCTAAATTCTCTGTTTTTTTATGTTGTCTTTAATGTATAGGCACATCTTTCTATCAATTTATTTTATAACATATTTGAGGAGTAGAGAAAGTCATTAGGTATTAAAAGAACCCATCATTTTCCCACTGCTGGGCACGGGTCTCCTCTCACACTGAGAGGGTTTAAGGCCCACCACGCTACACAAGAGCGGGTTAGCTGACTTCACACACACCTTGGAAGACATTATGGAGAATTCTCAAGAGTGCAGAGTGTCCTCGCAGTTTTGTTTTATAATAAGTATAGATTTAATACGTGAAGAAAAATCTTTGGACCACTTTTGGACGAAAATTGCACGGACGGAAGAGTATGTTTTGCACATTATATAAACTATAATGTGCAAAACATACTTATTTTACATCTTGAAAATAAAAAATATGTAAAATAAGTGCAAAGCGCTAATATATTTTGATAATAATGTTTATAAAGTACATTAAATCAATAAATAAATTATTACACGCACTAAGACACACCCAAATGCATAATCGATGAACGTACACTGTTTTGGCTTTTATTGTGCAAATGGCAGTTGTGAAAAAGGTTCCACTGAGATACTACTTTCTAATCACAATTATTATTTATTTTATTATTATTTTCCGGATGAAATGAAATTTTGAATTTATCATCATGTTTGATGTGTACGGAATTAATTAAAGTTTTATTATTATTATCTGAGAATAGAGGTCCCAAGATTACATTCTAAAAATCTAAGAATTTTGGTCGAAATTTTACCATTACGCGATCTCTAGTTTATAAAATTCCCATACTATTGAAATTAATTGAACAATCAAAAACTAGGATACATCGGTATTATTTGTAACAAAATCTTTCGTTGCCATGGGGTTCGTACAATGTAATTCATTTTCCGGGATTCTATTGTCTATTGACGCTTTGTTTGACGTCGGTTTTGTCATTGGTGTAGCGCTTCCCGGGTACAATTTGATTATGGTGAAATTGTGAACACTGCAGCGGAGCTTTCATTCAATTTCTTGGTACTTTTCCATTCAAGCTCTATGCGCTGGTAGAATAGTTTTGAATAATTTAAGATATTTCGTTACGAATTTAAATATTACAAAATATTTCAAAGCTATTGTCAAATATTGTTTTTGTTTCTAATGGATATATTTCCGTTGGCCTTAGCGGCCTTTACAGCTTCACGTGGACAGAGGCAAGCTTGGAAAGCTCAGCCAGATAACTCAAAGTAGCGAAGAAGTAGTGAACCCTCTTCGAATACTAGTGGCTGCGAGCGTCCTAAGGGCACCCCTGTTGGGGTTAAAATTAGTTAAAATTAAAATAGTCTATTAATTCGCAAATCTTTTTTTTACTGTAGATAAATATTGTCTATTACATTTTTATTTTATTTTTGTCATGCCATGCTTTAAGTAACAAATTGAACATGCTTTAATACCTTTTTAACCTCTTTTGTTTTTATTTTTTAAATTGCTACCTTTCCCATTTTTTTTTGTTCTTCTGGGATACTTATTGTTTAACGAGATACATAAAAATATTGTTCTACGAAAACAATGTCCTGCTCCATTCGCTGCTTTTCCGGACAGAACAATGTCTGTCGGGGATACTATTTACCAATAAAACTAAAAGCCAGCCAAAATAATAAGTTCAAATTATCGTAGTTAATAGCAGACTATAGCCTACATTTGGATATTGTTTATAAGGAAACCGGCGCTGGCGTCAATCCAAACCAACCAATTAGGTCAAATGTATGTTGGGTAGACAACAGAATTAAATTTAACGGCTGTTTTAAACGACTTGTCTTTTATTGTTAGATGTGTAATCCTTGAGTGTAAGCCAACATTTCCCTTAATGCACCCTTTACGATATCGTATGCCAAGTGCGTATTTATTAACAAGCTTTTAGAAACAATTATTGAAATTTTCGTCGTTTGTTTCGGAAAATAAAAATAAAAAAATGTTTTTTATTCGATATTTTCTAATCACTAACACACATTACATTTTTTTGTTGCTCTAATCAGATACAAACTCACAGTCGCTTTCTGAAGAATCAGTACTACAAAGTATTATATAAGGACTGGAATGAGCGCATGACAATAAAACCAAATCGTTTTACCTTCCAAATTATAATAGTAATATTCTACAAAAAATCATTAATACTTTCCGTTTCTTTCATATTTTCCGTTTTTTTTTTCAGTTTTATTTATAAAATGAAATACTTAATACATATTTTTTTAATTTTCCAATAAACCTTGGATAAAACGAAGGAATTTGAATAAAAGGGGTAATTTTTCCGCTTTTTTTAACGCTAATCGTACGTATTCGCCGTAGGTAAATCTTTGAATGCAATTTCGGAGCAGAAATCTTTAACCGATTGAGCTGAAATTTTGTACTCATTTAGTTTGGATGACAATGCTATTATTATAATATAATCGGTATTACAATGGGTCCAAAATGATCGCCGTAACAAAATGGTGGCATACCTATTTCTGAACAACCCACCCAACCTGGGTAGGTATCAGTAGAAATGGGTATTAGTAGAATACAAGACACCGTGAAAATAGCGTGTTTTTGTTGTGACACCAAACTCAACCAGCAAATAAAAAATTTAATGTCTATGTTACTTTTGCGACATTTTTTCTGACCATTAAAAGACAGTTTACTAAGGATGAAATCGAAAAACTGCGCGTGGACTTTGCGTTGGTTTGCAGCATGGACAAATATTTTTGTGCAGTTATTAGCGTAAAGTTTTCACTCAATATACACTCAGTTTAAGCTTAGGCTGAGTCAAAGTAATATAAATACGTGAAGCAAAAACTTTTAATCCCTTATTAGGAGAATTGCGCGGACGGGGAGCATGAAATTTCGCACACTTATAGTTTATGTGTAGAAGTGCAGAACGCTAATATTATTCAATAATAATGCTTATAAAGTACATTAAATAAATAAATGAAATATTACACTCACAAAGACACACCCACATGCATACTCGACATACGTATACTGTTTTGACGTTTATTAAGCAAATGGCGGCTGTCAAAAATATGTTTGATTCTATTTTCTTAACACAATTATTTAATAGATATATTTTATTTTTATTTTCCATTTAAATTATATATTTTTTAATTACAATTACAAATTTAAAATGTTAAAATTATTCTTAAATTTTTTATTCGTAGGCAATGGTCGAATTTCGACCATCACGCGATCACTAGTATTTATAAATACGAAAACTGTCTTAGCTTGGAACTTTAGTTTGAGATATGTCAAATTAGTGCTGCTTTAGTCTTAGTTCATAAGTATCAATCAATACAAGTTAAGTACAACAGTATGTCGTTATGATGTCAGTGTCTGTCGGATAGACGATTTTAACGACATATTTATGTGCGTGAAGCTTGTCATTGTAATCGGTTTGACGGGTGACAGGAAATTACTTTGGATCTGAAAAAGTACTGTACTAATCATTTAAATCTTCTTCTATATTAATAATTTCGTGAAGGGGTACGGTAGACTCGATCGCAACCTTATTTAAATAATAGATCATAAAAAAATGTAAATTTCGAGTCGACAACATATATTCGCAAAATTCCGACTGTCAGGTTATTTTGTTAAAATCGAATGGTTCTGATGGTTCTGACAGACAAATCGCAGTCGCCATATTGGCCAGTCTAGTGAACCTTACTGACACTAGATGCATCTTGAGTAGTTAATAACTTAAAAGCCTGGCCATTAATTTTAAAAATAAAGTATCCATAAAGAACTATGACTCATGTGACTGTATAAAACGAAACGTCTTGCCGTAAACATTGAGCGAATCCATGTTCTCACATATGATGCCGAAAATGTCACATTTCCCCCGAGTGA